>JACGDI010005441.1:83373-111911 GCA_014898725.1 Jacaranda copaia
AACATTTGGCATGCAAACATTCTGAAGTAAAAAGGAAACGACAACAAACGCTATAGGTGGGTTGATTCCTAGAATGCTCTTAAACTGCAAATTTCATGACACAAAAATCCTGAGAATTAGACACATGGGGGTGTATGGAGCCCTATGGTGAACTAGAAAAGCAAATGGCCCCACAAGATCCTGTAAGTCTAACTTTCTGGCCAATGTCCCTGACAGGAGTGGTCAGCTTACTGGATTCTGGAGCTCTTCATTGATCATTATCAGAACTTGCAGGAGTAACATTGATTGACACAAAAGCCAAGCCAAAATGCATTTCTGTTTCCTATTTCCCAATCACAGCTTGCCTTTAAATGGTCCAAATGTTCTCTATGATGGAATTACTTTTTGAAGAGGTCCAATGAACTCCATGGCCAGGAGTGTGTACAAACTTGACTTCATATTATAATTTTCTTGAAGCAATACGAATGTTAAATCGCGAGCATTCTAAAATCTGTTGTGAATTCTATGTGGATAAAACCCCTAATTGCATCAATCATTGATTTTGGAGATGAATTGTGGTTTTCCTTAACTAACCAGCCATGAAACTGATGTAGAGATCGAATGAGTTCTGTAAATTGCTAAACCTATTGATCTTTGCTTTGGTTGTTATTTTGGCTATGAAATCACTAGCTTGGTTGTCGAAGGACAGGTGATCATAAAAGGTATTTTATTGTTCTGATGCTTCATTTGCATTACTAAAATGTTTTATTAGAGTACCATATGATCCTTAAATGTGTTCAAAATTTTGACCTTTTCTTTGCTTGTTCTCTAGTTTTCTGATGCCACTATGGAACTTGAAACCAGAGAAGAGGATGAAAGTCCAATGTTGGGAACCATTAGGAGTAAATGCATGACACAGCTGTTGCTTCTAGGTGCAATTGATGGCATTCAGGTATGAAGAATCATTTCCTCACCTAGCTGATTTTCGGATTAAAGATTTTTATCTTTTATCTTCAGATGTCGAAATCAACCGCATTTGCTTATGTCTCAATTGCCTAGGCATGTTGTTCTGGTAGACTTGCAAAATCACGACACAGTTAGTGTTTGCTCCAACCTTTTTTTCTTGTGAATGTTCTTCATATTCATTACGAGTTTAGAAAGTGTTGTTAACACGATTGATCTCTTAACATTAATGTATTTGTACACATGCAGACAGATGAAACTAATGCTAAGTTGCATATTTATGAACCTTCTATCCATAAGTGGTGTGATGGGTTCACGATGAGTGCCTATTGCTAACATGCCGTGAGCATATATTTGTAACATGTGTTTAGTGACATTTTTCAACTTGCAGAAGAAATTCTGGAACAAATTAAATGCACAACAGAAAATCACATTGATGGAAATTTTGTTCTCTGTGCTGGAGTTTGCTGCTTCATACAATTCACATACCAACCTCAGATTGCGTATGCACCAAATTCCTGCTGAAAGGTTGGCTAATACATGCCTTGACTCAGAAGAGACTGATTTTTAGCCATGCTTTACTTGGTTACTTCCTTGAGACAATTCTTTTGTAACCCAAAAACCTTTTCCTGCATAGACCACCACTGAATCTTCTCCGCCAGGAGTTGGCTGGCACTTGCATCTATCTAGATATCCTGCAAAAGACAACAGCAGCAGTTAATGTTCACAAAGAGGAAGCAGTCAAAGAAGAGAAACTTGAAGAAGTTGCTGAAGAAAAGCTTGTCTCTTTTTGTGAACAGGTGTTGAGAGAGGCATCTAACTTTCAATCTAGCATGCAAGAGACAAGTAATATGGATGTTCATCGGGTTTTAGAACTTCGTTCTCCCATAATTGTGAAGGTATGAATTATGCCATATAATGTTTCCTTGAATCTGTGGATTACCATTCAGAAAAGAAGTTTGTAGGCTCTTCATTTTGTTTTCTGTTTTTCCATTTCTTTTACTTTTTTGCCCCCACAGTGGGCAGGCGGGAGGATATGGAGTTGAAGGGGCTGAAGAAATATTAAATGCTAAGTTCAGTAGGAAGTTGGTGTACTCTAGCGTGTGATTGTTGGCATCAAATGCCGTCATAAACTTGAGTCAAGCTTAAGGATCATCATCACTAGTATAGATGTGACTTGAAATCCAATCTGAAATATGCGCACCAGACTGGAAAGTAGATTCCCAGACTTAGGTCACTTGTATGCCAATGACTTTAAATAAAAACTATTTGAGAGCAAAAGTGCAGATCTACACTTTGTTGAGTTAGATTTTATTTGGATATGTGATATGCTGAAATAGCTTCTCCCTGAACTTTTGGCTTGGTGGTTTGGCTTAAGCATGCCCCCTTTGTTGTGTTTCTAAGTCCTCAATCAGCACTAAAAATAATTTTGAGAATGCTATTTTTTATAATTTTTAGTTCTCTCTAGTTGATTCTTTCAACCTGGGATACAAAAATCACAATTCTATTACTGGAGAGTATTGGTATCCAACCGGCTGCCTCACGTGGTTCAATCATGTTAAGTTCTAGCCAGGATCTTCTCTCTCTTTAAGGACTGTCAGAGTCACTTTAGCAAAACAATTAAACTTATTTATGGTCGGCTGCAGATTCAAAAATTATTACCTCGATGGTGTAAAATCCAGCTATTGTTTGTGTGTACACTTAAAGAACACTGAAATTTGTTTTGTGTGGTGCATATTAGGCAAGAGAAGTGACGATGAATAAGAAGTTTAAAGGAAAAAGCAGTGGTTAACTGGATACATCTACAATCTCTCTCCCATTTCTATGTTCTAGAATCTAGAACGGCCAGTTATACAGGAAATTTTTGACTCACAAGAAAGCATTTCATTTGATTTTCTGCAATT
The DNA here is from genome assembly GCA_014898725.1 of Jacaranda copaia. Lineage (NCBI taxonomy): Eukaryota > Viridiplantae > Streptophyta > Magnoliopsida > Lamiales > Bignoniaceae > Jacaranda > Jacaranda copaia. Next base: position 86,220 of record JACGDI010005441.1, read on the forward strand.
TCTCTTGTTTTTCAACAGCTTAAGTGATATCTAAGCTTCATTCATGGTCTTTCCAGGTGCTGAAAGGTATGTGCCAAATGAATCCCCAGATTTTCAGAAATCACCTCAGAGAGTTTTATCCTTCCATTACAAAACTTATCTGCTGTGACCAGGTAAACTCCTTTAACCTAGAAAAAATTGCAAGTTCTATTTTCACAATCAATTAGGAAATAAAAAAAGTTCCAATGGCTATTCCATTCTTTGTCTCATCTTCTATTCAAATATTGAGATTTTAGTCAAAATTGGACTGAGCCTAAATCTCCCTGAACCAGCCCTGTTTATCTTAGGCCGTGTTGCTTTTGAACACAATTTCTTTATCTAAAGCCGTTGCTTTTGAACACAATTTTATATGCTACCTGAAGTAGTTTATTGTCAAGATATGGAATTGAACACAAATTTTTCCCTTTTCAGATGGAAATCCGTGGCGCCCTTGCAGATCTTTTCAGCATGCAATTGAGCACACTCTTGCCATAGGACTTCAACTGTTTCTCAAGGTTGGAGAGCTTTTTGTATATTCACAAATGGATGTCTGTACTGGTCAGTTACCTGGTGACGCACTTACAGAAGGATCATTTTTGTTTTCTTTCCCTTTCCATAGTCTTTTTTTTTCATTTTCCATCGCTTCCAACCTGGGCTTTCTCATAGTTTTGAAACTCGTAGAGACAATGAATATATCCCCAAAGAAATGCAAGATAACTATTCTTTTTATCATATCTCATCTGTAAAATTTTGTAGTTTGATAGAAATACACTTTTATTTTGTAATTTTGGAGGCCAACTAGTTTGTTATAGTTTGATATTTGTATAAAGTAGCCTATGGATTATGGTTTTAATCTGCAAGATTGTCCAATTGGCCTTGTGGAGGCTGGAAATATTTGTACTACGATTGTTCAAGAAAAGGAGATTACTATTTTAGCACATTCCTTGTGGCTTTTGGACTCAAAAGTTTTACCCTGACAGATCAAAATTTTCCAATTAGCTAATTAATGCATAACTCTTCATTTTAATGAAAAAGAAAATATTTTAATTCTTATTTAAAATTCAACATATTGTAGGAGTACTACAATGTAATGTGTTCGTAAATTAACATAAAATATTATGTAATTGAAGTCGCAGACTATTTCAAATAAAACTCGTATGTTACTTGTACGAATATATGTTCATATTTTTTTTGACAAATTCTTTTAGTTGAACTTTTCAATGTAGTGTTTTTTTTTTCCCTGAAAAAACCAAAAATATTTCAAAAAATTTTCCATCTCATGTTTTAGGGACGAGGATGCATTCCAAGTGGTTTTACTTTGGGTGAAATAAATTCTTTGATTCCCAAAGGAATAGGTACAAGATATTCATGAAATGGCATAAAAGAAAAATAATTTTTGTGAAATGAAAATTTCTCTAACTACCCTCTTGTGTTTACTCAACTGCGATTATGTAGCATATGACATATATCAAATAGTAGATATTCTTTATTCATAAATTTTACTGCTTGAACTTAAAACAAAAGTAATATGTATTTTAATTGGCATAATGAAGTTCAATTTACCTATGCAATGCGATGGATATTTGTAAAGTTTTTAGCACGGTTTATTGCAAATCATGTCATATAACAAAAAACTTTAGACTTTATAGTATTATATCATTATTCGAAAAAATCAAATAAGGCAATGAATATTAATTAAAAACATTGATATTTCATGTTTTTTCAAATAACATGTATGTTAATGATAAATATATTCTACATATGTGTATTTAAATGATGTTACTCTAAATGATTATGAAAAGGAAATAATGAGATTTCCATTATACACTTATGAGATTGAATTTTTCAATTTCTATTTCAATTTGTCATTAGGTTGTCATTATACATATGTCATAAATAGCCAATAGTGACGACTTATAACACTAATGTAATTATTAAACTACATTGTGATAAATTAAGAATTATTGTTACCTAAAAAACATAATTATGATATGATAAAAATTGTTGTCACTTATTATTTGACATTAGTGATAATTTTTACATTTATCACTTTTTTTTTCATCACTAAGTTTAGATTTGTTTCTGGCGACATTGCATCAATATTTTCTGATGGCAAGTGGGTTAGCAGATAATAAAATGTTATGTTGTATTACATATATAAATCTAATACGAATCCTATACGTAAGAGTGAGTTTATTTGTTTTCTTTTTATTTTACTATCAATTTGAGAACCTGAACTATTAATTTGTTGAACATATTTTCTAGGAACTTTCTGATTCAATTTGGTATATATCCAAATTAATTATGAATCGTTGGAGAAAATAATATTATTATAATACTAATAACGCCACGTCTGATACTTTTATTTATTTATTTTTTTAACTAGCAAAACCAAAAAAGAAAAAAAAAGGAAAAAATAAGAAGAAAAATTAAACATTAAGCTCCATTATATCTTGAAAGCTACTTAATCACATCAGAATGTTGCCGAGGCTGAATCCATTTTTACAGTCCCTTTTGCATATTAAATTGGTGAGGAGATGAAATAATCCTTAAGGGATGTGACAAATAATTCTAAAATTCCACCAAGTTATTGTCCTTTTTTTTTTTTAGCCAATTTGAGTACCAAGTAAAATTAATGTGCGCTACAGAAATAATATGTGGAAACCTATTAATTCTCTATTGTTTGCACTAAATTTTTAGAATTTTTTCATGTTTTCTACCCTTCACAATTAGGAAGCAAAACTAGAAACTCCATTGCAAGAAATGCCAATTTTAGTGACTTTCCAATTCTTTTTCTTTTCGTTTCTTTTTTCCCCCCTAAACATTGAAAATAGCAAAGCATGCTTCAAATGAAAATTGAACAAAATGATTTTGGTAATAAACTTAACAGCAGTTGAATGGTTGATTAGTCCAATGACATCGATCTCATATTTATATTCATATGATTCAATGTTCAAACTCTAATAAATGCTTAGTTTATGTACATATGTAAATATAAAAAAAGAAAAAAAAATAATAGCAACTTCATAGCAACAAATAATCAAATTTTTTATTTATAAAGTAGCAATATGCATGTACTCTCCGCCTGTTCACAATGAATCAAATGACATTGCAACCAAGAAAGATGAAGATGACCCAAAAAACAAGGGAGAAATTAAGACAAACTACAAAACCTACAAATCAATTAAGACAAACTACAAAACCTACAAATCAACCAACACTTAAGGTTTGCCCCGCATCAATATGCTACCACCCTCTACTCTTCTCTTCTCTTCTTTCTCTTTTTCTTACATGGGGTGCAATTCTAGGATCTCAAGTTTCATTCTTGAAACTTGTATGCATAATGTGTCCTCATACTATACTTATAACTACATATAGCTCTATTTATTCTTATAGCTTTCAGCAGCCCTCAAAAATTTCCACTCAGCTTTGAAAATCACATCAACTCTGGTGAAATTAGGCTGCAGTAGAAAGTTGGAATGAATAAATTACTCATAGGGCGCCGGCATTGTCATGTTCTTGACAATTCCACAAAGCAGCGTCGTCGGAGGCATGTTGTATTCGTCACGAAGGGATCGTGCTGGAGAGAGGACGCTGAAGTAGAACTGCTGACCCAAATACTGCCTCTCTAGCAGAAGGGACCTAAAGTTCCACATGCCTGCATTGTCCAAGGTGGTCATAATGGCTGCCCAGCATTTGGGATATACCTGGATTGTGTGCCTGCTAACTGCATCCAACAGATTGTAGTTCTTCCTTTTCTCTGGCGTCCATGTTCCCGGCTCAATCCTGTTGCAAAAATCATACATGAGTTTGCAGGTATCTCTCACATATAAGGCATTTTGATTTTCTGTACGAGCATATGTCAAATATGTATGTGATAGTAGTACTCACGCAACGGCGAAGAAAGCATAGCCAGACATATGCCATGATTGGACACTCTTCTCATGGTTTTCGAGTATGATCTCGACATAGTTGCGGAAAGTTCCATTGACCACACTGGGAGCAATGATGATCTTGTCACCTGCATCTTCTGCTGGTTCATCCTTAATCATATTGTACTTGAACACTTGGTCTGTAACTCCGAAGTATTCAGCCAACTTCAACGGCGTCTCAGAATCAGTATGTGAGACTCCATTAATAGCATATCTGAGCTTCCCATCAACACTGCCGACTGAATTGACAATCCTGATTGTGCGTGTGATGTTGATTTTCCCATAGTGGTATGAGCCCTGAGGATTAGGCCTGGCAGCACTGGCTGTTAAGTTCCACCTTAGGGACCTGAACTGGTTGAGTGACCAGGCCCACCCCACTGGCGCCTCCGGCAGCACCTCCGAGGCAGGGGTGTTGCTGCCGTTGTAGTGGATGATGGCAGTGGAGGTAAGCACTGTCTTGGTGAACCGTGTTGAGGCAACTAAGTAATAGTCCTTAGGTGATTGATCAGCAGTGACCAAAACAGAGTAGCATTGGCCCAAATGGACATCAAGGGAATCATAGATATTTTGCACTGTGTGGGATCCTTCAATCTCCACCAGCTTCATGGTGTGACCTTGAATCCGAACATTGATGGAGTTTTTCATTCCCACATTGCAAAATCTATATCTGTAGGTCTTTCCAGGATACATATAGAACATGGGCTCGTCAGTTCCATCTCCCTTACCATGTTTCCCATTAATAATAACTCCAACAGGCCTGCCAAGGGTGCGCCCACTGTCCAACAACTTTTTCAAAGTGGCATGGCCTTTAGTGTACCAATCGCCCACAAGAACATTATACTCGGCCTCCGGCCAGGGGAAGGGAACAGGGATCAGATCACGACTGTGGATGGTAAGAGGGCCATAGCCGCCAGCAGCGCGGTGGAGAGCGGTGGTGGGGTAGTAGTAATGGCTGCCAATCTGATCCTTGACCTGGAATTTGTAAGTAAAGTTGGTGCCTGGCTGAATGGGGCAGTTGGTGCCTAAAGTGCCCTCTTGCCAGGAATTCTTCCTCTGCTGAACTCCATTCCAGGTGAAAAGCAAAGGCTCGTCGAGGTTGTTGAAGACATTAACAACAATGTTGTTGTTGGAAGTGCAGTTGATCCAAGGCCCAGGGAACTTGCCATTGATGGTGATAACTTGTTGAGGGACACCCATAGGGGAAAGGGTGGCATAACTAACATTCCATGTGTGGAACCAGTATGGATCCTCTGAGTGAACAAGAAGAACAAGTGTGGAAAAAAGTGCAAAAAACAACAAATTTGGCCTGCCCATGCCTGTCGAAAATGAAGCACAAGTTTTGTTTCTTTTTTTGTTGTTGAAAAGGAAAAGAAGAGAAGAGGAGAAGGAATGAGACGTGTGATTGAAGAGGGGGAATGAGGAGACGTACATATATATTTGGAGGGATGAGAATAAGGGCCTCTAGGATTGAAGCATTGGCCGCAAGAAGCGTTGAAATTCATGGTGATGTTTTTTGGTAGCATGGTCTTCCTTTAATTTCTCCCATCACTTGTCTTAATTTAGTTCCTAAACTTCCTTTCCACACTCTCCCTCTCATCTCTACACAAATACGGTTGAACTAATAGAAATATTCAGACACAAATATTATACGAACACGGTAGGGTATAAAATTTGTAAAATTATATGATACATACCTATACAAGATTTAATTCTAGAAGTATCAATGCACTATAGTTCAATAACTGTATAAACGTTATGATTTATATAAAAAAATAAAAATCAAAATTTATGTTGTCCAAACATAAAAGAATAAATAAAAAAATGTAAAAATATTAAAAATTCAATGATATCTGAATCAACATTTGTATTAATTAACTAAACCTATAATACTTTGAACTAGCAAACTGAATTTGTAATACACTTTATTCGTCAATGAGGTAACTGGAAATGGCATAGAAGGTATTCCATGGCATTTTAGTACATGAAATGTGAGACTATGGTGAAAGTCTATTTCCTGTCCAGTCCTTCGTATATTTTCTACTACATACTATTCTAGTTTGCACAACTATATTGTGGAAAGTTATTCTTGATTTTGAGGGTGTCAGGCTGAATTTGTTTAGAATGTTCTACAAGTTATTCTTATAAAATAATTTTTGAATTTATAAAATATTATACTGTTTTGAAGAAAGATTTATGAATCGAAACACTTGAAAAAATATAATTATGAAAGTACTTATGAGATGTACTCATATAATCAAACTACAAGAATTTATTACAACACTCTAAAAAACTTCATAAATTTTTGAAGTATTTTTAAAGGGTTTATATGCTATATATAATACCCTCTTAATTAGTTTGATCAATCCCAAGTTATCGTACAGGCATTACAATTACATTTCCCTCATGTAGGAACCAATGAGAAGCATTATTTTTTTCTACTCTCGATTTTTATTCTGAATTAGGTAGATGATAGGTACATTCAAGTTCTAAAAATACTTAAAAGAAAGGATATACTATCTCACTTAATAATGTGTTGTTCTTTTCGTGGTGTTTAGAAAAATAAATAGTTAAACCAAATCCCTTCATCATAAATTAGTATAAACATGTTCGAATCTAATATTCAAAGTTTTGAGTTGAATGAAATATTATCTTTATAGGCTTATTTTGTATGACTAAGCAATCAACATTATTTAGATATTATCCACATGACCTGCATACCATTATGCTATTTAATTACAAAATGTAGTTCATATCACAAAATCAACCTTAATTTAAGTTCAATATGAAATTCTAATGCTAGTCATATTATATCTTTCTCACTAATATGTACCTTCTTGTTTCTTTCAATCATCTTTCAGTTAATTAAATTATATTATATTTTGTGAGGAAGAAGGATGTGCCAAAGCTCTAGGTAAAAGAAATATATGAGACATGAGACATGGAAAAGCAAGAAAAAGTGAAAAGACAAGGAAAATAAAGGGGAAGGATCGAGATTGAAAGGATAAGTCGTAGTTTTCCTTTAGTTTCTCCCATCATTTGCTTTAATTTAGTTCCTCAACTTCCTTTCTACATAATTTAGAAATTACATGAGTTACAAATTTATAAGCTATCCTAAACAGAATTGAGAAGACATTCAAGAGCATGCAAAAACTCAATGGGTAAAGAAGATGAAAATGAAAAGTGAAACAATATACAATTGAGGAAACCTAAAATTGATTGGATTAAAGTTAATGCAAACACCATTTTAAGGATGAAGTTTCTTTCCTGACAATTCTTACAAGGAACGAAAATGTGGTATTCCATTTATTCAGGAGTAAGAACAAAGCTGCTTTTGTCATGATATTCTTACCACTGAAACTGAAACCATTGCAAAAACATGTAAAGTAGGGTGGGCAAATTGGATTTAAGATCATGGTTCCAACACAATCCATTTAGTTTTGATTTGAGTTGAGTTTAAAATAATTTAATTGAATTTGAGTTGGGTTGAATTTTAACAAGTTGAATTGAATTTTAAATATAAATGAATTTAAAATGAGTTAAATATAATTTATAAATAATTCAATCCAATTTCAACTTCAAAATTATGGATACTTTCATTCCCCGTTCTCCTATTTTTCAATCTCCAACACAAAAGATTTGGATGAAACCGCTCCATCCGCCGCCCACCACTCGACAAGACTATTGTTACTGACCCACGTGACTCCAATGGAAAATTGTTGCTGCAAGGCCACATTAATTTTTGGAAAATAAGCTATTGGAAGGTAAATTAGTATTATTTTATACATTTTGAATCAAATGTGGGTAACTAGGTATGTGTTTATATTAATTGAGATAAAGAGTTTTCTTCCCTATGAATGCTCACATTTGTTTTTAATTATTTATTTTTATTTGTTTTTATTTATTTATCTTTTTATGTTTAAATTTATAAAATTTTCTACATTGATTTGTGAAGTAGAGCTTTATGATTTGATTATGGTACCATATTTAAAGAAAAATGAGACTAAAATACTATGTGGGCTAGAAACAACTTTTCTCATTTTGGTTCTTGTGGTAAAGTTCTAATTCCTTTCAAAATATTTAGTATATTGTTTCTCGTATCATTTTAGTTTTGAATCACTGAAACTAGGATTCAATTAGAAAGAATCAGGATAGTTTTGAATTATTATGAATAATTTGTAAGTTGAACATTTTAATAATCTATGTACTATTTAACTAAGATTAAGGAACTTTTGATTTGTTGCTATTTACAGATTGTGCATTAATATTAAAAGTATTTCTTCGGTTGGGTCAAAGTATTTCTTCGGTTGGGTCAAAGAGTCCTAAGAAACACAATGTGGACAAATTTATGCTAGTGGTCAATGTGGAACAAATAATTTAAAATGTCACATTAAGGATATTTGTCCATTTCGTGATGAATGTGATTATGAGCCGCATAATGAAGCATTTAATCAAAATGTATTTAGGGAAAAGGTAGCCAAAGCTATTATTAGGCATAATTATCCTTTTAAATTTGTTGAGCGTGAAGGCATGACGAAAGATGTTTTGTCTTATTTGAATCCTATGGTTGTGCAGGTACCATGAAATACAACAAAAGGAGATGTTTTGAAAATCTATCAAATGGAGAAGGAGAAACTCAAAAAAGTCTTGGAATCTATCACTAGTAAAATTTGTTTGACTTTTGATTTGTGAACTTCACTTGTGTCGATCGAATGGCTACATTAGAGTTACTGCTCATTATGTTGATAATGATTGAGTGTTGCAAAACAGAATGCTTATTTTTCAACATCTCCCACCTCCACATGATGGCCAAAATGTTGGTGAGAAATTAATTAATTTCATACAAGAATGGGGGATTGAGAAGAAAGTTTTTACAATATATAACTTTGGACAATGCAAGGTATAATGAAGGTGTGGTTGATTTACTGAAAAACCATCTTTCTTTGATGAATTCTTCAATGTGTAATAGTGAATTTTTACATGTGAGATGTGGTGCCCATATCTTGAATTTGATTGTACAAGATAGTTTAAAAACCATTGATACATGTATTGAAAAGATCCGAGATAGTGTGAAATATGTAAGAGGATCATAAATGAGAGTTCTAAACTTTACTGAGTGTGTCAAGCAATTGGGTCTTAAGACTAAAAAGAAACTAAAACAAGATATGCCTACTGGATGGAACTCAACTCATTTGATGTTGGATAATGCTATCTTGTATTCACTTGCATTTTGTCAACTAAAACTTGTTGATACAAATTATAAGTGGTGTCCATCACTTGAAGAGTGGAGTCAAGCAGAAAAAATCATGAAGTTTTTGAGACATTTTCATGATATGACTGAGCTATTCTCCTGACATAGATATCCTACATCAAACCTTTATTTTCGTAATGTTTGGCGGATACAAATTCTCATACAAGAGGAGATGGCAAGTACTATTCCTATTATAAGTTGAATGGCAAGAGACATGAAATTGAAATTTGACAAATATTAGGAGTTTTATAGTATCATTCTGACATTTTCTATCACTCTTGATCTTCGCTATAAGCTTGACTTTGTGGAATTTTGCTATAAAAAAACTTGATCCTTTTACATCATATGAGAAAGTTAGCCATTTAAGAGAGCAAATGTGAGCATTGTTTGACGAGTACTTGCATGCATCCCCTTCAAGATGTGGACAATCTTCAGTTGCTACAAGTAGTGGGCATGATGATGATATGGATGTTGTTATGGATGTAAGTACAACTTATCTTGTATTTTCATTCTCTTCTTTAATTTGTCAATTTTAACTAAGTTTTAAGCGTTTCATATTTTGTAGGAGTTTGATTCTTATAGAAGTCAATGTGCAGATGCTAGAAGCCAATCACAATTGGAACTATACTTAAATGAAACTTTAATTGATAGGAAACAATTTTCAAATCTATATTGTCTTGATTACTAGAGAATAAATAGTGCTAGATATCCCGAGCTAGGCTTGATGGCTCATGACATTTTGAGTATTCCAATCACCATAGTTGCTTATGAATCTGCATTTAGCCATGGTGGTAGAATTATTGGGAAGTTCCCCATTTCAATTCTACCAAAGAATGCTAAAGCAATATTGTGTGGTCGCGATTGGCTTGAAGGTCCAAATTTCTATTATCATTCCCATCCATTTTAAGTTCTTTAGAAATTACTTTATATATTTGAATCTTTAATATGGTTTTATTATTTCATATTATAGCTTATGTTTCTAAAGATGAGGAAGATGAAAAAGACCTTTCAACAAATATTGAGAAGTTGGTTGCACAAATTGGCAGTACTTCATATTCATGCTAAGGTCAACATTTCATCTTTATTAATTAAATGCTCAGTAATTTGATTACTCAAAGATGACTAATTTTTACATTTCTTCTTACCAGAATGTTGTTAGAGATATCTTCTCTATCATATATCCAAACAAGATTAGTGATATTATTGGCGATTTGTATTACATCATATGATGGAGAATGCCTTAAAGTTGATAATCTGGAAGCTGATAGCATGATGCTGCCATGCAAAGAACGCATAGGGTGTATGTTTTAATGAAAACTCAATTTTGATGGCTTTAAATTGAATTGAAAACAACTTTGCTTTTTTGGTTTTTAAACAAGATTGGAAAGTATAAGGGGATTTAGATAATCAATAAGATGGTTGTATGAACATATGCTTAATTTAGTATAAATGGAATTGTAAAGAGTTTATCATATTCTTTTGGCTTAAATGGAAAAGGAGTAGGTTGACTTTTTGCTTAATTATGGTAAGTTTGATTGCAATTAGAGAAGTTTGAATCTAATTGATTAATGTTTGTTGAGTACAATGTAAAGATTTTGTACTAAAAATTTAAAATACTTTAAATAGTTATGTTTTATTCATTAAGCAAAATTGTTATTTTGTATTAAAATAAAGAATATAACTATTATAAAGTAATAAGTAAATTAAAAGTTTATTTAATTTGATTTGATTTTACTTGATTAATAAGGATTTAATAATAATTAATTAACATATGTCAAATAAAGATAAAAAGATTATAGTTTAATAAAATAATATAGCAATATATCTAGCAAAAAGTTTACATTTTTTTTTTTGGTGTATTAAATCCGTCCAAACCTGACCCAACTCATTTTCAAACCAACCCATTTTTAATCCATAAATATAAATTCATTTTGAACCCAACCCATTTTGAACCCAACGCAAATCTAACCCAATCCACTCATTTGCCACTATTAAATTATAAAGTCATGAATTAGTAGAAATATCACCAACTCATTTATGAAACAGTCAATAATCAAGGTTGGATGATGATTGTGGAATCAAGAACTCCAGCCAATTAGACAAATAATGTGTTAAACATGCTGGTTGATGATATCAAGAGACTTTAAAATCATTAAACTAAATAAAAATTCAAATTTATTTCTAAAATAACAAATTTTGACAATCTACAATTTAGCTAAATGAGTTAAGAAAAGAGCATTTGAATCCTTTAATATTGCTCTAACAGTTTTTTTGTATTGGGTTCATCCCCTCGCGAACTTTGTATCATAATTGTTGGCTTAATGAATATTAATCACCTAAAAGAACCACCCCCACCCCTTCTCACACACATTGTTGAACCAACGCAAATATTCAAGCAGATACCGCAGCTCGGATATGTTAGGGTACAACATTTGTAAAAATATACGAAGCATGAGCCAATGAAGGTTTTACTTGGCTTGATTTTAGAAGCATCCATGCATTATAGTCCAAAAATTTATAAACATCACGATTAATATAAACGAATCAAAATAAAAATTTAAAACAGGTCAAAATATTAAAAATTTTAGTGATATTTGAACCAACATCTGAATTAATTAAGTCAACCAAAAATAGTGAAGGCTCACTTTGAACTAGCAAGCTCAATATCCAATACACTTTGTTCATCGATAAGGTCATTGGACATGGCAGAGGGTATTCTGTGGCGTTTTAGTATACGAGATGTGGCTATTTTTGCCACATTATAATTCAAAACAATCACCCTCTCATCATCCAAATCAAATCTTACACTCTCTTTGCTACTATCTTCCACAAGTTGTTGCAAATGTTTCAAGTTGTCCACTTCTATGCCATTGACCTTCTTAACCTGCAAAATGGACCAATTATTGCCTTGACAAAGAGAGATGAGCACAAAGAACACTTGAAAAGCAGCTGCTCAAAATCATTTTGATGAAATCAATGTTGAAGTCCAAAACAGAACAATATTAAGAATTGTACAATATCCGTGCTCTTTTGGAGAGTTGCCTTTTTGAGACACTGAATTGAGACTATTAGATGAATAAAACAATTTATTTCAGGAAACAATATAGCTTTACCAACCAATCGTCAACCCTGAAAAATTATCAAATATGACAAACATGATTACTGAAAATTAGCTCAATGGCTGGAAAAGACCTACATACAAACAATGGTTGTGTGGTACCTGTAAATCAGCAAGGCGCTCATAGCCCGCATTGATGTCATCCATTAGCACCTTATCAAATTCAGAACGTTAGTTTTAAGTGAAAACTAAAGTGTTGGCAAGAGCAATAGGTGTCTGAGTTAGCACAGAAATTTAATCTGTCAAAACTGTAGGATCTATTGGGAGTAAAGATAATAGGTAGAAAGAATTTATGGTCAAATTACTCTATTTTTCTTTCAGATAGATAACAGGGTTGAACCTGAAACTCGAAAATAGCAAGAAATCTTAGTACCTGAGATAGGATAACAAGTTGTTGACCAGGTTTCTGGGGCAGCTCTCTAAGTGCTCTTTCACACAATCGACGTGGCGATGTATTATACCAGTCCTCTCCATACTCATGGAGATACGGTTGTGTCAATGGTACAAAGACAAGACCAGCAAAAATGAAATAACTTGGAAGCTTATCAAATTGATGAACTGGAACAAGAGACTGTAACTGCATGTGAAAGAAATTATACCTAAATGCCAGAATATCAGGCATTCAAAATATAGAAGAAATACTATACCATGTGTTCCATCAATAAACTATTTTCTTTATTCAAATTTCAGGGCTTAACCAACTAACAACCCAAATAAAATCACTTCTCACTTGGAAGTTCCATAGTGTAGCAATTCCACTAGAGAGCATGTGAATCACAACATTATTGAAAATACGAACACTATCATGATAGCCATCAACTAATAATTTTCCTTTTATATCTGATTGAACAAAAGTCATTATCCATTCTAGCATATGAACAACATCAGTTAAATACACAGCATATCAGCACATGAGTTATCCACTCAGAGCAATATCAAATGTTGCGTACTATGTTACAATGATCTGTTGGAGAAACTTTACTTACTGGACGAAGGGTAACAGTGAACTCATGCTCTTTGCCATCTCTCAATACTTTAACTTGAGCAGTATCATTGGGTTTCTTCATAGAGACTAAATGATCAAATGTTATGCGCTCTCTATTCCGGAAGGGGACTGTCAATATAAACAAGGCACTCAATTAAGATCATGGACATTAGACTGAATTTTCACCAGCAACAAATGACAAGCAAGATTGTGTATTCATTTACGCAAATAACATGAAATACCACAGATAAAGAATCAGCCAAGTAATCAGAAAGCTTGGAGTATCTATAAACACCCCACAAAGAAATCAGAGAGGAAGAGAGACAAGTTGAAATGTACCCGATCCATCATTTGCTATGGGTACACCATCAAATGAAAGGATGATATCATCCTTTTTCAGAACTTTGTATGCAGCAGAGATTGGGTTAATTCTACTGACAAGTACCCCAGTTAAAGCAGGATGCATTTTAAAGTGTTCCCGAAGTTGAGCATTTTCAGTAGGTTGGCAGGACAAACCCATGGAGCAGAATCCAACATACTGTCCAGTTTCTTCGACACCCACTATGAAATGCTTTATCACAGGGACAGGAATAATGTAACTGCAAATAGACCAAAATAGATATCTTAAAGTAACAAATGGAAGATCTATTTTCAAAAGGTTTAAGGTTCAACGTGCTCCAATTATTCGGCCAGGAATCATACATTAAGCTGCACCTTTTAACAAACTATCAAAATCATAGCTTAACAAATCAAACAATGAGCAGCTCTTGGAAGAGCTAGACTAAAGAACAATGTTCAGTAGTATTAGCCAACAATAATAAATAAAGATTTTGCCAAAATAAAATTCTATCACAAAAGCCAATTTGAGCTAAAGTGCTAAACACCTAGTTGCTGACTTACGCCATATAAAATTACAAAATACCAACATGGAGATATTTACCCAATGTTCTCTGCATTAGAAAGGTTTTGAAATGCTACTCCTGCAACTTTGTCACCCATTATTGCCGGGCCCCCACTATTCCCTGGATTTATAGCAGCATCAATCTGTATTGCCAACAGCTGGGTTGCACCATGTACATATTGTGTTGGTTCAACCCTGGAGACAACCCCTTTCGTCACGGAAATGTTGTCCCCACCTGCAAGTGTGTATCCATTGGGGCAATTTTGTATAAGAAGCCAATAATGTGTAGTCGTAGATGACAAACCAGCATATGAAATTAAAGAAACAAAGAATCAAGAAAAACTTCACTGTAAAACAAGGTGGAACAATCCAGCAACCATGACAACCAGTAGGTTTCATAGCTAGCCAAAAAAGAAACAATACCAAGAAAATTGTGCAAGATTCATTAGAGAACGATGCATTTGAATGTGTATTCAGTAAAAACTCAAATCAGTATTCAGCAGTAACCAAAATATTCAGGGTCTTTGTCAGCCTGTAATAACAAGCACTGTGATGATAATTATTTAGTTCGTCCCCAAAGCACAGCGTCTACACACATTCATAGCTATAACTTTGCCAAACTCCTTTAGAAGAATGTGCTTCTAGTTGCAACACTGCCCAGAGGGGAAATCAAACATAAGGTGCTTCTGTATACCTTGAGGAAGATAAAGGCAACATTACCTTGAGGATAACCAACAACAGCAACGGCTTCTTGGAGAAAAGGAATGTCACCAAGCTCCAAAAAGTTCATTCCTTCCCAGAATTCTTCATTTTCAACAACCAGGATAGCCAAATCGCATTCATGACCAACAGCCTGGACCTCTGCTCTATATTTGGTGGGAGAGCCATGCTTTCTAACAAGTACAAACGTGTGATCAGCCACAACATGGGCATTTGTTAGGATTCTCCTTCCCGAAATAACAAACCCTACAATGAATTTCCAGAAATGCCACAGTCATTACATCAATATCTAGATAATTTTATACTTATTAATCACTGACCTATTAACAAATAACAGAGGTTGAGGTCTAATATTCTTCAATCTTTTTGATAAACCAGACAACTTTATGGAATTCTGTCTGCTTTAACAGAAAAAGTACAAGTAATTCCAATCCAGCAAAAACTTCATTGCAGAATAAGTGATCAACTTCCACATGTTACACAAGATTGACCCCGTATACAGAATTGAAGTCTGACTAAGAATTATGCCTAAGCTACATCTAAAATTTCAACTGCGAGTCTCTTCAACCAGTATAGCTTTATATTAACAACAACTATACTCTAGAATACAAACAAAACTGAATAATAGAAATTTTTCCCTTCACAGTTATGATTCAATTGTTTTCACTAAAACCAGCAGCCATTATTAGGTCCACAAATAAACCGGCAAAAAGAAGAAATGAAAGGGCAATGAGAAAACGTTCACGAAAAGTCAGCCTCCCATCAATGAACTTCAATCCATAAATAAGCAAACAAAAATTGGAATTCAAGGAAAAGAAAAGGAAGAAAAACAAACAACAAACCAGAACCCATGGATTCACGCTGAGACTTATTTTGCCAAGGAAGGAAGTAACTAGGACTACTAGCCACCGTAAATATCTTCACCACTGAATCCAACGCCAATTCAATCGCATGATACGAATCCTCCATCGCGCTATTTCTCATTGCCCCGTACGCCTCCGCCTCCGCCTCCGCCCCCGCCGCCGCCGCCCCGGCATCAGCTTCACTATTCTCAATACTACTACTACTACTACTACAACTCACAGCAGCGCCATCGCGAGGTGCTGAAGAATTGGAGAATGAGCAAGTTGAGTACAATTTGATAGAATAAAAACGAAAATCCCCATCATTATTTCTAGCACTAAGGTAGATGTTAGCATCGGAAGCTAAAGGAGGCTGAATAGGAATATTCAAGTAAGAATGGTGGTAAGAAACAAGGATTCTCCTGCTGCTACTCCCGCCGGGATGGTTGGGGCAGAATCTCAACCTCCGGACCGCCGCACGCGCGGCAGCGGCCGACCGGAATCCGAACATTGTGTCTTTAGCGCGGAGGCGAGATGACCCAAAACCTCCTGTTCAGGGTTTTAGGAGAGTATCCTGTTTTCCCAATTTAGCCTACCATTGCTCGGTTTCTAAATGGATTAGCGTGCAAGCGATTTTGTGTTCCTTTATTAAGAAACTGCGTTTCTTTTGTCGTCGTCTTTTCTTTTTCGTTTTATCCCCTTCATTCCTATATCTAGATATTGGATGTTAGGGGATAAAAAGAAAAAAGAAAGAAAAAAAAATTATGTTGTAAATAATGTAATTTTATTTTTTTTAATTTTGATACCTTAATATTTTTCTTCTCTTTTTTTTAATTAAATTCCTTAATTCAGGTATAACATAATTAAAAGATTAGAAAGAAGACAAGTTATTACATCCACATAGTTTTTATTTTTTTCCTTCAAAAAAAAGGTTAAGACTTACAATGCATTTTGGAGATCCCTAGAAAACCTAATTAAGGATTCATGTATGAGTATCAAGCTTGTGTATTCAAATTAAATCGACTCAAACAATTGAATATTTCAATCAAATTGCATTTAGGTGATATAAATGAATGATTAAGTTGCTATCAAATGATACAAATGTTTTCAAATTTATTGATATTTTAAGATTGAAGGCAAAAAAAATTCTTTATTTGAGTTGTTTTGTGTCCTCACTTTATAATTCGAGCTAGGTTTATTATTTGATGATTGTTGATGTTGACCATTCTCCCAAAATTAAATTTAAAAATATAAATAGAAAAAATTAGATGAATTATTAGGCAATATAATGAATTACAAAAATTATATATTAATATAAAAAGTTACTTAAATTAATGTAAAATATATATATATATATAATATTAATATATATATATATTAAGTATTTACCAAAATTAAAATATGAACTCACAAAAAGATGAATTAATATAATTTTTTTATGTTAATATTAAGATAACTATTTATAGTTTATTATATATGAAGATATGTTGACATGATGAAAAGGGACAAAGCAAAATAAAACAATAT
Source organism: Jacaranda copaia (assembly GCA_014898725.1). Classification (NCBI taxonomy): domain Eukaryota; kingdom Viridiplantae; phylum Streptophyta; class Magnoliopsida; order Lamiales; family Bignoniaceae; genus Jacaranda; species Jacaranda copaia. Next base: position 103,511 of record JACGDI010005441.1, read on the forward strand.
TTTATTTTATTTATATGAACTTATTTTATAAACATAATAATTAATACAATCAAACCAAAATAAAAAATTATATCGTCCTAAAATAAAAGAACATGTGAAAATATCCAAAACTAATGATATTTGAATGAACATTGGAAATAATTAACTGAACCAAAAATAGGAAAAAGGTCACTCTGAACTAGCTAGCTAGCTAACTCAATCTCCAATATAGTACTTTGTTCGTCTATAAGGTCATTGGACATGGCATGAGGTATTCTATGGCGTTTTAGTATACGAGATGTGGCGACTTTTGCAGACTTAGAGTTCAAAACAATCACACTCTGATCATCCAGATCAAATCTCACACTCTCTTTGCTACTATCTTCCACAAGCTGTCGCAAATGTTTCAAGTTGTCCACTTCTATGCCGTTTACCTTCTTCACCTGCAAAATGGCCCAAATTATTTGCAGAAGTGAAAGCATATTACTTCAGAAACTGCTGTTCGATCCATACTGAGGAATTGTCAACCAACTCATTTAAAGTATGACGAAAACATGATCGCTAAAGATTAGCTCAAGAAAACACCCAAATACTAATGAAGATTGTACTGTACCTGTATATCGGAAATGCACTCATAGCCCACATTGACTTCATCCGTTAGCACCTGTATCAAATTCAGAATATTAGTTTAAGTATTATATATATTCATATATATATATGAGTTGAAAATGTACTTAGAAAAAATGAGTTAAAAATGAGTTTGTATTTGCATAAATTGTTAAAAAAATAATGATTATATAGGGCTTAGTAAGTTATAAGTGAAGAAAAAGTAGTAACACAAAAACAGAGAGAGAAAATATATAAATTATTGAGAGAAGATATATAGATTATTGTCGAATGTGTTTTGTGTTTTAAGAGGAAAATGAATTGGAATTTTAATGAAAATAATGAAAAGTTGTTAATAATTCATTTCCAAATAATGAAAATGGGAGAAAATGGGCATGAAAACGTAAACAAACAGCCCTTAGTACCTGTGATAGGACAACAACTTGATGACCGGCTTTCTGGGGCAGCCCTTCAAGTGCTAGTTCACACAATCGACGGGGCGATGTAGTACGCCAATCTTCTCCATACTCATGAAGATATGGTCGTGTCAACGGCACAAAGACAAGACCAGCAAAAATGAAATAACTAGGAAGCTTCTCATATTGATGAACTGGAACAAGAAGCTGTAACTGCATGTGAAAGAAATTACACCTAAATGTCAGAAAATCGGGAGCCCAAAATAGTGAAGAGAGGCTATACCATGGAGTAGCAAGACCACTATGGAACATGCCAATCCACTACTGCTGGAAATATGTATACAGAACTATTATGCTACCATCACCTAACAATGCAGTTACTCCTTTTTACTGACTAAATACAAGTCATTATACACTCTGGCTGTCACACCCAGGCCGAGCCCATTGGATGCGAGCGAGAATTGCCTCAAAACCCACCAAGTACATCCCAAAATTGGACTATGATTAAATTGTCCAAAAGAGATATTCAATGGATGCAAATGAGTTCTTCGGCCAAATCTTATATAGTAGTTATTTTTTAATATTTAGCTCATGTGAGATGGGACATTACAGTAACATATATACAAGCAACATCAGTTGAATAATTTGAATATCAGCACGAGTTGTCCATTCAGATTTATGAGCAATATTGGTTGCTTAATCTGTAGAAAGAACTTTACTTACTGGGCGAAGGGCAACAGTGAACTCATGCTCTCTGCCATCTCTCAATACTTTAACTTGAGCAACATCATTGGGTTTCTTCATGGAGATCAAATGTTCAAATGAGATTCGCTCTCTATTTCGGAAGGGGACTGTAAATATAAATAAGGCACTCAATTAAGATCTTGGACATTAAACTGACTTTTCACTAGAAATAAATGTCATGCAATCCTGTTTGTTCATTTACTCAAGAGCGTGAAATACCAAAGAAATCAGAAAGGAAGGGAGAAAAGTTGAAATTTACCTGATCCATCATTTGCTATGGGCACACCATCAAATGAAAGCATGATATCATCCTTTTTCAGAACTTTATATGCATCAGAGATTGGGTTAATTTCATTGATAAGTACCCCAGTTAAACCAGGACGCATTTGAAAGTATTCTCGAAGTTGTGCATTTTCAATTGGTTGGAAGGACACACCCATAGAGCAGAATCCGACGTACTCTCCAGTTTCTTCAATACCCGCTATAAAATGCTTTATCACGGGGACAGGAATAATGTAACTGCAGATAGACCAAAATAAATATCGTAAAGTAACCAATAAGTCATCCAGGTGAAGATCATATTTACATAAGATTTAATGTGCTAAACAACTTTCAATGATTCGGCTAGGAATCACACGTGAAGCTGCAACTTTTAAAAAAATATGGAATTCATCCTAAAAAATCAAATAGTAGAATAGCACTTGAAAAGCCAAGTCTGAAGAACAATGTACAGAACAATTTTGCCCAAATGCAGTTCAATCTCATGAAGCCAATTTGAGCAAAACACCGTGCTGACTTATGCCGAATAAAATTACAAAAAGACATAACATGCAGATATTTACCCAATGTTCTCTGCATGAGTAAGGTTTTGAAATGCTACTCCTGCAACTTTGCCACCCATTACTGCCGGCCCCCCACTATTCCCAGGATTTATAGCAGCATCAATCTGTATTGTCAACAGAGTGGTTGCACCATGTACGTATTCTCTTGGTTCAACCCTGGAGACAGCCCCTTTCGTCACAGAAATGTTGTCACCCCCTGCAGATAAATATTCATTGAGGCCATTTTTGTATAATGAAATTAGCAGAAGCATATATTGTGTAGTCGTACATGACAAACCAGCATATGAATAATTAAAGAAAAGAGATTCATGAAAATACATTGTTGCATAACAATAGAAAAACAGATAGGAGATAAATGCAACATTACCTTCAGGATAACCAACAACAGCCACAGCTTCTTGGTGAAAAGGAATGTCACCAAGCTCCAAAAAGTTCATTCCTTCCCAGAATTCTTCATGTTCAACCACCAGAATAGCCAAATCGCATTCATGACCAACAGCCTGGACCTCTGCTCTGTATTTGGTGGGAGAGCCATGCTTTCTGACAAGAACAAATGAATGATCAGCCACAACATGGGCATTGGTCAGGATTCTCCTCCCCGAGATAACGAACCCTGCAATGAATTTTCAGAAAAGCCACAGTTATGAGCACCATATTACATCACTATACAGATGATTCGATACTCAATTGCTTAAACATTGCCTATTAACAGAGGTTGCAGTCTAAACCAAACACCATATGAATTTCTGTCTACATCCTCTGCAGAAAATGTACACTTAAGAGGGTGCTAAGCTCCTCAAAATATTTTATAAGATGTCTGAGAGTTTATAAGTCATAAAAAAATATTTAGTAATTTTTTTTAAAAGAGCGTATAAGCTTTTAAAATAAAATGTTAGAAGGTTATAACTCTTCTTAAAAAAGTAATGAGTCCCTAACTTCTTTTAATATCTTAACAAGTTTTCTTAATTTTAATTACGTCAATTATAAAATTATTATTACTGAAATCTTATAGGTTTTAAAATCTTATTTTATTCAAACACTTTAATGACTTATTTTTATAAAAAAATCCAATATTTTATAAATTCCATAAATATGTTATAAGATGTATAAACTTATAAAACATTTTAAATAAATTTAGCCAAACACTCTCTAATTCCCCAACAAGCAAAAACCTTCGTTCCAAAATAAATGATTGACTTCCATATGTCATACAATATTGACCCACATATAAGATTCAAGTTCGAAACTAGGAAATCAGGCTAACCTACATCTAAAAGTTCAACAGCAAGTCTCTTCACCCAGTATAGTTTTATATTTATACCAACTACGTTCTAGAATACAATAAAACTGAATTATTGAAAAATTTTCGCCTTTCCAATTATGATTCCCTTTTTCCACTAAAACCAGGGGATATTATCAGGCCCGCAAATAAACCGGGAAAAAGAAGAATGGGGCTAATTGCAATTTACCCCTATGTCATCGTCAAAATAAGCATAAAACCCTCCCGTCAAAAATAATATAAACAAGAGTTTCCTTGCACTTTTAGAAACCATGCTCACCAACTTCCTCTTCTACTTTGATGCCCATTTAAAATTAAAAAAATAGAATTATTCTCAAATAAAATTAAATATTAAATTCCATTGATATACAAATTTATTTATAAAATTTAAACCACTTTTATTTGTGTTTACTTTTTTCTTTTTAATTATTTTCTTTTGCTTATTTCAAATTAAAAAATATTTAATATTTACAAAGGTATATACAATGTACTTTATTTATACTTGCATACATGTGTATGGAATTTATCTAAAAAAATTTAAATCTCTTTTATTTTCATTATATAATTTTTCTATTTATTTTAAATTAAATAATATTTAATACTTAAAAACTATATACCTTTTTATAGTTATATATAAATACATGTGTGTAGATTTAGCTATAAATATATTTTTTATTTATACATATAATATATGTAAATTATCTTTTATTCATTTCAAATTAAACAATATTTACTCTTTATAAAAATATATATAACATATCCTTTTATTTATATTTATATATATAAGATACATATACATATATAATTTATCTATAACAAATATATGTAATATAAACCCCCAACCCCCCTTGCCCCCCACCCCCTGCAAAACCTCAAACAAAAACCCCGACTCCACCACATCTTCCCCAACGAGCTGCCGTGGCGGCCATATAGCATCCACCAGCCATCGTCGTTGATGGTGGCCGACGGCTGCCCATTGTCTGTAACTTTTTTTTTTCTTCTCTCTTCTCTTTTGCGGCCGCCGACAGACGGTTGACGGGTTGGGCTGAGGGTGGGGTGGGATGGGGGGTTGGCATGATATTATTTATATATATTAAATTATATACATTATACATATGTATTATTTTATATTTATTTTTTAATATTTGTTTTAAAAATAAAATATGATTTAATTGGACTCGTAGATTTGTTAAAAAGAATCCAATGACTATAATTAAGGGTATAATTATTTTTATTATAGTGAAGGATTTTGTGTATTTCGATGATCACAGAGGTTCACAATAATTTTCCCAACAAGAATGGAAGCAATTGAGAAAACGGCCATGAAAAGTCGGCCTCCCATCAACGAACTTCAATCCACAAACAAACACAAAAGTAGGAATTTAAGAGGGGGCGGGGGGGAAGGAAAAAGGACAAACAAACAAACCAGATCCCGTGATTTCACGCTGAGGCTCATTTTGCCAAGGAAGGAAGTGATCAGGACCACTGACCACCGTAAATATCTTTACCACTGCATTCAACGCCAAGTCAATCGCATGATGTGCTTCCTCCGTCGTACTATTTCCCATTGCCATTGAAGCCTCCGACTCCGACTCCGACTCCACCTCGCCCGCCGCCGCCGCCTCTGCATCAGCTTCACTATTCTCAACACTCCTAGTACAATCCAGAGCAGCGTCATCGCGAGGAGCTGGAGATATTGGAGAATGCGCAAGTTGAGTGCAATTTGATTGAAAAACATAAAAACAAAAAAAACAAAAATCCATGTCATTATCCATGGCAGTAAAGCAGGAGTTAGCATCGGAACCTAAAAGAGGCTGAACAGGATTATTCACGTGGGAATGGTGGGAAGAAACGAGGATTCTCCTGCTGCTGCTGTTGTCGTCTGAGACGTTGGAGGAGCATCTCAGCCCCCGTACCGCCGCTGCTAATCGCATTCCGGGCATCTTCTCTTTAGCGCGGAGGCGGAAGGCCATCAAAGCTTTTTACTTTTTCTTGTGTTTTTGATTAATATATATAGAATCCAATTTGGCGATCCCTAGTTCCCTACAAACTCCAATTAAGGAAGCGATTATTGAATTGAACACGTGTATTTAGAGTCAATCTAACTACAAATCCCTTAATCCATCAAATTCCTATCGAAAAATAATAATATATTAGTTATTACTAACATATTTATTGCAACTCTTACGAGTTAATTTAATATTTTTTTATTATTATAATTCTAGAATTCTGATTAAGTTTATTATTGAAGGAATCTTGTTACCGACATGGACCTTAAAAAGGAAAGGACAAGCATGTAGCGAAAATCGGACAAATCCGAGTAAATCTACTCATTTCCATGTTTTGAAAATCGTACTGGACCGATGATGAGAAATCAATTCAGTTCAATTGAATAGTAAAATTAAGTGGTGATCAAAAATAATAAAAATCAATCAAAAATTAATTAAATCAGTCAAAATCAAATCGATTGAATCGGTTCAATTTTTTTTGTTTGGTCCATCACAAAAGACGAAATCTTATTTATTCAAATATTGTCATTTTTGCAACAGATTTTACGATAAATTTTTTTATCATGAATTTTTCATAAGAAATCCGTTGCAATTTGCGACCAACTATTTTCATTGCAAATTTCTATCACAAAAATCAGTGTTTTTTTAAGTAGCATAAGGAATCCAACCATTAACCCCTACCCCTATTTCTGAAAGAAATTACCCTTAAATTTCTTATATGCAACAAAGTATAATTTTGCATTTATTAATATTTAATATTCAGCTTTAAATTTTAATTTTTTTTATGTTATTCACTTATTTGTAGTAAAAAACTCTGCAACACAACCTATAAAATTTAAAATTTTAATCTTTTTATTGAGTTTGTTTAATTTTAAAAATTAGAATTATTTCGACTACAGTATACATATATAAACTTAATTGATTAAAGTTAAAAAAATTGTCAACACAATTTAGTCAACCGAAAGAGAAAATTATCTATTAATATAAAAAAGTTAATTCATTAGTATTTCTTAACTTATAGATTGAGTCAATGGTAATTTAGCCATTGAATTTTTTATAGTGAAAAGTTGATGAAATCATCATCTTGAATTGAAAGATAATTTAATAATTTTTTGAATGTAAAAATATATTTTAGAAATTTTTTTACAGCCTAACAGCGGGTTTTTTAGGGTTCTATACATATAATTTCAACTTATCATCATGTATTCACTTTTTAATTATTCATATCAGTTTGATTTTATCTTTATTTTTGAATCATTATAAAGTAAAAAATCATGGTTCTTTTATGGTTCTTATAAAAAAAATTATTTTTTTTAAAAATTAAATTATTGAAAATAAAATAACTACTATTTAAACTCAAAGCTTTATATTTTAACAAAATCTATGGTTAAAATTTAAGCCTATTTCTTGATAAAGTCAGTTTCGGGGTTGGAGAAAAAATTGCAGGGTCTCTAAGGGGAATATGGTCAATCATTGCATTAAGACACTAACAAATTACAAACGGCAATAGGTTTAAGGATTTCACCATTGATTAAACTGATGGTTAATGTCACCGTTAAATGTAATATCGTTTATTGTTGTTTACTATTATTTACACATCCTACAATGAGTTTTCCCTACTTAGTATATAGATATAGGCTGTGAATTTAGTTTATCATGGTATCTTTGATTTTCTTCTGATTGAATTCGTCCCTCAATGTTTATTTTTTTTTTTTCTTTTAGTTAAATTAGAATTTAATATTAGGAAAAGAGAATTTTTAATTTTTTAAAAATAATAAAGTTAATTTGGTCATTAAATATTAAAAAATAAATAATTTTTATTTTATTTTTTATAACTTAATTTTAAAAGAATATTATTCTTTATAAGAATTACGAAAGAATCATGATTCTTTACTTTATAATGATAAATAAAAATGTACAGATTAGAGGAAAAGCAAAAAGGAAACAAGGGGAATAATTAAATTAATTCATAACTTTTAAATAAGGTATCAACCATTAAGTTAAATCCAACAATTTTTTTCTAGTTTTGAAAAACACTTAGTCATCATATATACATGTTTGTTTTGACATGTGAAGAAACAACTTTGATGAAAAAATAACATTTATATTTATATTTCTAATATACATGCATGTGTGTCTGTATTTGTACATATTAAAAAATTAAATTTAAAAATATAAATAGAAAACATTATATAAACTATTAGGCAATATAATGAGTTACAAAAATTATACATTAATAAAAAAAGTTACAAAAATTAATGTAAAAAGTTATATAATTTTAATATACATGTATATATATTGAGTATTTATGAAAATTAAAATATGAACCCACAAAATGCACCAACTATATTCTAGAACACAATCAAAACTGAATAATAGAAGTTTCCACTACAACCAGCAGCCTTAGGTCCACAAATAAACCAGCAAAAAGGGGAAACGAAGGGGCAATGAGAAAACTTCCATGAAAAGTCAGCTTCCCATCGATGAACTTCGATCCACTAATAAGCAAACAAAAATTGGAATTCA
>JACGDI010005441.1:116152-134529 GCA_014898725.1 Jacaranda copaia
ATCCCATACATTAATATTTAAATATTATTTTACATAAAATCACAATAATTTTATGTCAGAATAAAAATCAAGACCAATAATATAAAATTGTTCAATATATAAATAAAGCCCTAACTAAAATATAAAATTTACAAAATAATGCCAAAAAAATTATCTTACAAGGATTATACTAAATTTTGCTTTAAGATATCCAAGCCTGTAATATTAAAATAAAAATAAAATTACAATAATAAAAAATAGAAACATAAACTAAACTAATGGACAATTCAACACAATAAACTAGTATATAAATTCAATACATAACCAAATCATAATCGAGCACAAAATTTATAAAATATAAATTCAAATCCTAGTCAAATATATAGTTCACAAAATATAAATCTAGCAAAATCTAACAAATAATTCAATATAAATGCATAATCTAACATATGTAAATCTAACACATTATTTAATATAACCAAACATAAATCTCATTATAAACTAACATATAATTTAATATAAGTTCAACATATAACTCAAATCCTAATTGCACATATAATTAATAAAATTTAACACATAGTTCAATATAAATATATAATATAAACACATAAAATCTAATACATAATTCAATATAATCGAACACACATCCAACATAAACCAACATATAATTCAATATAAGTTCAACATATAACTCAAATGTTAATCAAACATATAATTCACAAAATATAAATCTAACAAAATGTAACACATAATTCAAAGTAAATGCATAATCTTAACACATATAAATCTAATATATAATTCAATATAATTAAACATGCATCTCATCATAAATCAATATATAATTTAATATAAGTCCCACGTATAACTTAAATCCTAATCGCATATATAAATCACAAAATATAAATTTAATAAAATCTAAAATTTAACATATAATTCAATATAAATGCATAATCTAAAGACATGTAAATTTAATACATAATTCAATATAATTAAACATACATCCAACATAAACTAATATATATAATTTAATATAAGTTCAACGTATAATTCGAATCCTAATCAAACTATAATTCACAACCCTAAGTATGACGTGATTTAACTTAAGAAACTTATATTGTTGTTTTTGGATATGTAAATTTGGATTTTTATTTTCACAAAAATTATAAAAAGAAATAGTGATTTTGTTTTTAGCTATATTTGTATTCATTGTCATGTTCCCAAATCACATTCATGGGCTTCTAAAAAAATGTCTCTAAGAGGAAAAATATATATTTATCTTCCATAAAATTCAAATTGCCCAAAAAAGAAGACCCAACGTAATAAGTAGCATCATTTCAAATAAAAATAACTAATAATATTTATAAACATATCACATAATTGCAGATAAACACTCCCCCTTATACCACCATTATCATGTAAGCAATTATAAATCAATCAGCAACAAATGATAAGGCTCCACCCCTTCTCCCAACAACCCACCTCCTTCACATTTCCACCCAATCTAAACATTTCTAATATGTTGTACTAAAAAAATATATAAAATCAAAATAAAGCATGCAAATTTACCTCTAAATATTCCATACAACTCAACACTTACATAAGATATCCACCACCATCAAAATAGCCTACAACATCAGGCACATATTACAAGTGCATATATTTAATCATAAATCATAATTCCATAAACTAAATTAAAATTTGAAAATATAATATAATTCAATATATAGTACCATAAAATTTAACTCAACCCAAAATTTTAATAAAATTTTTAATTCAAATAAAAACATAACTCTAACAAATATAACGACATTTAATACGAATATAAAATTTACCTCAAATTTTAATTAATATATAAAATATTATTTATGGTAAATTAAATTATATTACTAATAAATAAATTATTTTGAGTTTAACTAACATATAAATTAAATTTTAACTAACTTGAATAATTAACTAAAACATAATGGAGATAACTAAAATATAATCAAATATAATCAAATTTTATATAAAATATAATCGAACATAATTAAATTTTAATATAATTGTGAGAATTATCATAATTAATGGAGATAGAGCAAAATATAAATTCTCCAAACCTAAAATATTAAACAAACAACAACATTAGCAATTTTAAAAATTAAAACTAATTTTTCAAAAAAATAATAATATTCCAAATTTGGCCCACAACAGATCTGGCCAGCCGCTGGCCAGTCGTCAATGGCCAAAAGCTAGATCACATGAGCAGCAATGCAGGTGCACACCAACTAGTTGGCCGATCGATCGGTTTAACATTTAAAAATAAATAAAAAGAAGAAGGGGAAGAAAAAATTTTGATTTTAAAACATTTGTGTGGGTGGGAAAATAGGGAAGGGGGGTTTTAACTTTAATTTTGCAAATGATTTTTTATTTTTTTATTTTTTGAAACAATTCAAAAATTTGCGACAAATTTTTCTGTCGCAAATATTGCAATTTTGTGACGGACTCAAATCCACCGCAAAAATTGACATTTGCAACAAATTTTTCCATTGCAATTTTTTTTTATTTTTTTATATTTTGCAACGAAAATTTTAGCGCACAAAATCCGTCTCAAATTATGATGGATTTTTTGCGTTGTAAATTTCCATCACAAAATAGTGTTTTTTTAGTAGTGATATGCATAAAGTATTTATTGTTATTTGCAGGTTATTAGACTATTTTAATTTTATTTTAATATAATGACATATTTGCGATAATTAAAAAAATCTAGTTGTATCTATCTAAAATTGTAGTATAATTTTTTAATTTTTACAGGATAAGCTCATGAATATTCATAAACATATAAATTTATCTTACCAGATAAATTTAATTTAAATGGCATTTAACAAACACTAATTAGGTATCCCTATAATAAATTTCATCATGAAAATTTAACTTGTTACAAGATTAACAGATCAATCTTGCTTTTACTTATAACAAAATTTTATCATTCTACAATTAGTTATTTCCACCTTTCATTTTTACATTACTAGAGCTACAACTATTCTATATTTTTATTTATTTATTTGCCATTTAATTGTAAACCCTCCTATCCAGATTAGAATATTATGATGGTATTTCTTCTTTTTAAAAAAATAAATAAATGAGGTTTGGTAGAATTTATGTTACAAGACTATTTGATAAATATTTTTGTAGATAAATTTTAATAACTTTTTATAACACGCTTACTAATATGTGTTCCATGTTACACACGAATTATATTAGTTTTAGTCAAGAATATTTATTATATATTGAAAAGTTATTTTCTAAATATAATCTCATATTTTCTATTGAGAAATTCTTTTCAAGCCATATGGTACCATTTTTCCTAATATTTGATTTCTTAATGAATATTGTAATTTTGCATTTATTGAATTACAATTTGAACGTAATTATTTACTGAATATTAACACATACATAAATAGGTGCAGCAATTGTTTCTTAAATAACATTTTCAAAATTAAGATTTAGTTCAATTTTAAGTTGAGTACATATAGTCAAAAATTTCCAAATGTTGGCCCAACAAGAGGTGATTGGACATACTTAGGCTTGATTTTAAATAAGTAGCCCGAAAGATTAAATTTGCAAATAAATATACTAAATATGATAGCAAATTTAAGATAATAATTTAAGGGCTTGTTTATTTCAATTGATTACACTTGATAGATATATAATTACTCTTAATTTATTATTTGTTTGTCTTGATATAAGGCTCTTAATAAGCTATTAGCCCTATTTTAAGTTGGAATATGTATTAAGAGGGGAGAGACATGATACATTTCCTTTATGTTGAATAAAATTCAAAAAAATCAAATTAACCTTGATATTACTATATTTTTTGTTTTAATTTATTTTTTAATTAATCTTACCAACCAAACGTAAAATTATATTACTCTATTTTGATAAATTTAAAATATATTTATTTATTTATACATCATTCAAAGCAAACTAACCCTAAATGCATAAATTGCAACAAAAAATAATCTATTTAAATAGTTGACAATAGTTAAAAAATCAAAATTATTTTTTTTTTCCACTTTGGGGCTCGATGTGGACCTCACTTATGCCAAGTACCATAGCCTCGGCCTCGTCGCCGCAGGACCAGAACCACAGCCTAGTTTTTAAAATTTTTAATTAAATATTTGGTAATTAGTATTAGAGTCCCGAGCAAATATTATTATTATTTTTTCTATTTTTTTTCAATGATCTTACGACAATAAAAAAAAAAGCAAGTAAAATAAAATGATTCGAAAATTTAGAAAGTAGATGGTAGGTGTTTCTTCAAGCTCGTTCATTAGTTAATCTTAAATATATAATGAGGTCATCGTAGATACTATGGTGTTTAGATATATAAGTTGGTAAAATAGAATATCCGACTGTTGAATTGTGAGACTAATTTTTGGTCAAAAATTAAACAATTAATTGTATAAACATATGAATCATGTGAATAATGAATAAATGGAAACAATTAATTAAATTGAATTATTCACGTGTATAAATTTAATTAATCTTGTGGTCTTGTTCATGTATTAGGAAAGGGGGAAAGTAGCAAATCAGATTATATGCACTAGGCTTGCATCCATGTCGGAGGGAGACTATGAAAATCTTCCTATTCTAACGAACGAGTCTAAATCAATTCAGTTTATATCTATTTTCCTTTTCAATTCATTTTTTATTTTATTTTATTTTATGAATATATGATATTTATATATATAATATTTTTTTAATAAAAATAATCAATTTAAAATCAGATACATATAATATAAATACATCAATTAAAATAAAATTAATTACATAAATAAATTTTCAAGTCAAAAACGAAAGAAAGAATGGTGACAAATGGCAATGATCGAGACATTTGACCGCAGAAACCAAGGCAAATTAAATTTTCAAGAAGAGGGAGAAAAGGCAAAAGAGACGCACAAGGATTTTTAACATATATTTATTCCACGTAGGCACATGCATGCATCTAGTTTTTATTTTTATTTTTATTTTTATTTTTTTACTAGTATGAATCTGAGTACAAGTAATATAATTAAAAATTTAATTATGCTATTTGTTGGGACTTATGTCACTCGACAAATTAATATCATGATTTGAAAAATAATTTCATAATTTTCAAATATAAAAATATATTTTAAAAAAATTAATAATTTCTAATATGTGTTTTATTAGAAGCTAACAAATGAACAACTGGCCCCCTCAAAAGTCTAATTTCCCCATGATTATATCTCTGTCTTTCAACATTTTTTCTACATCTTTTGTCATTCACTCACATGTAAGAATGAATTAAATAAATTTCAAGCAAGATTAAAATTGACATCACCAACAGTGTAATAATTACGAGGAAGAAAAAAGGAAAAATCTTACAGTCAAAAGATCCAATTCCCAGAATATATCTGCCTTAATTTCTTTTCTTTCTAGCAAAACCCTAATTATGTACAATTAAGAGCCATTTTTACACAATTTTACAAGCATTATTAATGGCTTCTTCCTCCAACTCCCCCTGTGCGGCTTGCAAGTTCCTCCGCCGGAAATGCCAGCCGGAGTGCATATTCGCACCGTATTTCCCGCCGGACCAGCCCCAGAAATTCGCGAACGTCCACAAAGTCTACGGCGCCAGCAACGTCACCAAGCTGCTCAGCGAGCTGCAGCCCCACCACCACGAGGACGCTGTCAACTCCCTTGCCTACGAAGCCGACATGCGGCTGAGAGACCCCGTCTACGGCTGCGTCGGCGTCATTTACGTCCTCCAGCACCAGCTTCGCCAGCTCCAGATGGACCTTACCTGCGCCAAATTCGTGCTCTCCAAGTACGACGACGCCGCCACCGCCGACCACCACCACCTAGGCAGCGGCGTTACGACGCTCGATCCGAACCACCACCAGTTGTTCCCAGTACTCAACCAACAGGACGTGATCAGGGCGGTTGATAGAGGCAGTAATGGGTATGATTCAAGCAGCTTTCTTGCCATGAATGAATCGCCGGCGACAGAGAGTTGAGTGGCTTTAAGCCGTCCAGGAAAGCGGCGGATTCCGGTGGAACCGACTTATTTTGTGAGCGTAGATTATTATTAGTTAGCCTCCAATCAATCTTTATGGGTGAACAATATTTAAAAGAGCATTTTCATTTTCTTGGATTAATTGATTATTGTTGTTGTTATCTTGTTTTAGTTATTGTTTTCATTATGCTTATAATTCTAACAAATTAATCATAATTATTAAGTTGATTTTTTTCTACTCTCTCATATTTTCAAAAATGTATATTTTATTGTGAATTATGTTAATTATATATATTAAGGAAATTTAAAGTATTTTTTAAATTTAGGTATTACACATATAAATGTGACAGTAGCACTATTCACTTAGACTCAGTGTTGTGAAAACTAGATCGGACTGGTGATCGGAGGCTAATCTAATCCGATTGAAGTTTAAAAATTGGAGGTAGTCAAAATCAATTAAAATCGGTTGAACCGGTAAAAACCGAACGATTCAACCGGTTCACTTTTTTTTTTAAAAAAAAGAAAAAGTAAAAAAAAAAAGAGAAATTATGAATTGAAAATGATGATTAAAGATTTTGAATATGTAATTTTTTAAAACACGAATTTATTTTCTTGAAATTTAATGAAGCGATAGTTATATGTGAATACTTATGTTTAATTTGTTATTTTATTTTATTCAATCTCTCTTAAATTATGTTGAATATTTAGTGTAAAAGAATTTATTTTATTTGGAGTTGAAATATGAATCGAATGATTGCTTAAATTAATGTGAAATATTATTTTTTTAGTTATTTATAGTTGACAAATTACGAAATAGTATTATTTTCTGAAAAAGGTATTTAAAAATAAGTAAGTTGAAATATTTTTTAAATAATATTCTTTCTATATCACTTGAAAGTTTAATTTTTTGATAATATTAAAATATTGTATATATTTATAAAATTAAATATAATTATTACGTCATTATAATATCATACCGATTTAATCAGTGATTGAATTGGTTGAACCTATAACCAGTAACATCACTGGTTCACTGTTTGGTCCGATTTTGAAAATATTGATTAGGCTACTTGTTTCTAATAATTTTGTTTTATATATTTATTGAATGATAATTATTTTATTCAAAAAAAATTCATATTTTAAAAATACACCCGCATGTAGATCAAATTGAGTAAGGGAAATACAAAAATTCTAAGAAATTATAAATTAAGAGCAGCATAATAAATTTTATTAGAAAATAATTAATTACATCATTCAATATATTTATTTATATATATATATATGTAATAATTAATTAAATTATAAAATCAATATTATTTATCCATCATACAGTGAGAATATCAGTATAAGAATTTGTCAAGATTTTATTTCCATTAACATGCAAAAGTAGCCACATGGGTCGGGTTGCCCCCTACTTGGGCCATATGCAATTATCAGTGGCCCAATATAAAGTTTCATTTGGGCCTACATTCGATCATAGGCTCGTTTTAATCTTATTATGATAAAATATTTTAATTTTATGTTTGATTGATAAGATTAATAATAAATAAATTAAAATATAATATAAATTTACTATTATATTATTTATACTTTTCAGTAAGTTTTTCACAATTTTTTAATTCTTTCCCATTTTTAGGAATATGGTTTAATTGAAAATAAAATAAAAAAAATAATGCCCTATTTATTTTTTGAAATTCTAATAACAACAAATCAAGCATACCCCTCATTAGTTCATTTTTCAAATGCAACAATAAATAATGTTCGACCTAAAATTTATTAATGAATTTTATCAATTAAAATAAATATTAAAAAAATTTAATTAAATACCCAATCAAGTCAAGTAGACAAGGCCTAAATGGATTGGCGAAGTACATATCGACGCTACAAATTTCAAAATCATCAAACGGACAAATACATTATTCATAATATCAAATACTAACAAAAGAAACTCAATCTATAATAAATAGACAAATCTAAGTGTAAGTAGGGTTTTAGCTTGAACCCTTTTTACGATAAAAGTTTTAAACCTTAGTTTTCGAGCAATAATTTCCCTTTTTTTATTTTACATGTGGATATATATTTGGAGTCAATCAAATTTGAACTTCGAAATTTATACATATAAGTGTAAGAGTACTATCAGTTCGATCAATTAATTAATCAGTATAGCACAATTTGCTATATATTTTTACAATTTATAAATCTGAATGTCATTAAATGTAGGGGTGTTCGCAGTTTGGTTTAAATCAATTTTAGAACAAAAAGTCAATCGATCTAAATTTTACAATGTATATTAGATTGATTAGATTTTTATTATAAATCTGATAGAATCCAATCCATTTTAAATCAGTTTGGATTGGATTGGTGAATTAGATTTTTTAATTTAAATTTTTAATTGAAATATTTGATAAATTGCTATTAATAATTAAATTAATTTAATCAATCAATTTCTAAATTTCATTTAACAATTATCTCACTAAACCTATAAAATTAAATTATGTAAGAACACGCAACTATAAAGTTATAAATCCACAATAATTATTTCTATGTATTTAAGTTTTGAAAGTGAAAAAATCCTAGATCTAGTTTATTTTAATTTATTTGTGTATTTTAAGATTAATATATATTTTTTGTATTATTAGTATATAAATTTCGGTTCAGTTGGGATTGGATCGATTTTTTATATTTGAACAAAAAATCGATCCGAACCGATCGGTTTTTTAAAAAATTCAATTCAATCCAAAAAAATCAATTTTAATAGATTTTCATTTTTTCGATCAATTATTATTATTTTTTTTAAGAAGGGGAATGAGTTGGATTTGAATACCCCTAATTAAATATTACTTTTTCTTTCTTTCTTCTTTTCCAATGAAATTTCCAAAAAGCTAAGAAGTATTTAGTAAAATCCTAATCCCACCTCAAACATACTATGAACATAGGATATACTAACCATACATCAAGTAATATTGTCAAAACACATATTTAATTGTCTAAATCATATAAAATTGTGCATGTGTTCCACCACATGGAGTTGAATTACTACCACCTAATGCTCTCTATTCATATTCATGAAATGAATTACTAGTAGTGGAATGAAGATCTAGAGATCTAGAGAAAGATAGAGACAGTCAAAACTAGGGGAGGCAATATGGCAGTTGGCAAGCATGCCTCTCTAAATTCTACCAATTAATTAGAGTAAGTCACAAGGCACACATCACAACAAATTCTTGCACATAAATTATTTTATAAAAATACTATATATTAACTTCCAATTAAGTTTTACTTACTAATGTCAATAGTTTTATTAAATAATCAATGATTAATATTGACTAACTTACACTCACTATGGAAAAACAAAATTAAATTAATGTTTTTAGAGTTGAACTAATACTGTCATAATAAAGGCACATATACAAAAATTGCAAAACTAATTAGATGAGAATAAAAATAAATTATCTAATTTTTTCTAAAAATATAAAAATACGTCGACACACGTAAATATAAGGAGTTTAGAAACAATATTAGGTTATTATTATTTTCTCCATAAATAATTGCTCCATTTTTTGCATATATAATTAACTTTCAAATATTAATATTTGTTATAATATTTAATATAACTCATTTGTTTTTGTTTAAAAAAAAAAAGGCAATTCCTAGGAAAGCACAATGTTCCCACCCACCAAAAAGTCATCTTTCCTCAATTCCTTAGATAATAAATTAATGACAAATTACATTAATATTAATATTAGCTGTTTCTTCTATATATGTGGTATATATAGTCACATTCCAGTATCACTCCAGCTTTCAGCCTCCATCTCAGACCCCCAAAATCCTCTCATAGGAAAGCAAACCCCACTTTCCAAGTCAACTCTCTCTTTCTTCATTTATTCCTTTTTCTTTTTTCTTTTTATTTTTTCTTCTTTCTCCAGTATATGCACACATATTTCCTCTCTATATATCTGTCTGTATGCAGCATGGAGTTAGAGAGAAACCCAGACGAAAGAATGGTGGATTCAGAAAACCTATGACTTTTCTTCATCAAAATTTCCAGGTAAAGTTACGAAATGGTTATGTATATACAAATATGTGTGTGTGTGTGTGCGCGCATGAATTTGTATTAATGTTTTCTTACATATATGAGGATTTGATTCATTTGACTAAGTCATTAATGATGTATTTATGTTGTCAATTATATGGTCAGGAAAATTCATTCTTGAACCAATCCTTTCGATCCCATATACAAGAAACATAGCACACTTGTTTTAATTCCAAAAAAAAGAAAAAAAATGCAAAATCATTGGGGAGGATCGTTGGAGATCAACGGTGGAGATGATCAGGATGAAAAGAGCAGGAACATGGATTGGGACAGGGCCTCAGTCTCACACCAAATACACTACAACAGCAATAATTTGGATGAGACCCAACAGAGTTGGCTGTTGGGGCCATCGGAGAAGAAGAAAAAGAAATACGTCGATCTCGGCTGCATCGTCATCAGCTGGACTGCGCTGAAATGGACCATGTTGTCCATTGTCATCGCGTTCTTCGTTATTGCGCTTCCGATTATCATAGCCAAATCCATACCTAAGCATAAACCGCCTCCGCCTCCGCCGGATAATTATACGGTGGCGCTGCACAAAGCCCTCCTCTTCTTCAATGCCCAAAAGTGTACGTTTTCTATGAAACTTCCACTTTGTCTTCTCATTGAAAGTCATTTTCATTTTTTTCTATAGTTTGATTGTGTGTTTTTTGGTTTATTTTGCTTGGCATATGATGGTCAAGAATGGGACATGTTACAAAGTGTGATGCACGCTCATATATATGTATGTGATAAATATTTTGTCGTACAATTGTTTGATCTAGATGCTGCAATTTATTTAAAGAGTCAGGGCAGATAAAGTGTGATTTTATTATAATATTTATATAAATAATCGATTATCTTCTCTATAGTGTATATTTTGTTATAAAATTGTTTAATGTTTTGAGTTTCCACAATCTATTTAAAAGAGTTGGGATAACTCAAATACAACTAAATTGCAACAAGACAAGATACACGAAGAGGAGGCCGTTAACTAATTGTCACTATTGTATATGTTTTATTATAAAGTTATCTAATGTTACTAGTCTTTCGTCACAGTCTATTTAAACAATTAGACTAAATCAAATACGACTTGATTATAATATCAAAATCGATATTTATGTAGTAAATCAATTAATCTATTCAAAGAAAAAATACTAAATTTGATCATCGTAGGAATACTCCTATGTACGTACATAGTTAGATATAAGTATAGTCTTTCTCCTTTGTTTGGTCAAGTAAGGATGGATATATATATATATATGTCCAACTAATTGTCTAACAAATCTTGAATAAATTTGCATTAAAAATTGGAAAAATGCAAATTGTGTTAAGAGTAATATTTTACCTAAAATTATGAAGGTTGAATTAGTAGATTAGGAATAAATTTTTTATTTTACATAAGTAGTGGTGGTTTAGTGGATATCTTGGGCAGCTAGAGGGTCACCTAGAATTATGTGAATGGAATGTTATTATTTTGATACTTTTATTTATGGTCATTATTTATTAATATTAGAGTCAAGATCAATTAACATCGATCTGGCGGGCAAAAATACGTGTGCGCCAGTAACATATTGCAGGCAGATTAGTCGTCATTGTTTGTTTATGCTTTTGTTCTTTATTAAAAGAAAAAAAGCATTGACTTTTATAGTAATATTCTATTTACATATTACAATAATTTAAAATTTAATTATTTCTTTCTTTTTTTTGTTTGTCTTATTGTGTTCTTTTTCCTTGACTTTACCTCTGGAATTTAATTTATAAAGAAATAGTAATTAGTGACAATTTTAGTTCTGAATAATATTTTTTCGTATTTTATATAGTTGGTGACTAAATAAACATTAATTTTCTTTAAATTTTAGTTAGGAGGTCACATCATTGATTCCGTCAATAACTGGTTAGTTGTAATTGATTTTTATGGCATTGATATCAGAGTTTTGACTTTACATAGCCACCATATAATTAAAAGGTTTTCTAAATGTTGCGTCCCTCCTTTAATAGGCTTGATTTGGCAATTTTTATTTTTCTCCATAATTGATGATAAATAATTTAATTATTTTTTATTGTAATTAACTCTGTGATTGGTAGATTGTTCATATGATCAATTTAAATAAAAATTTCATAGAATTTATATTGGAACGTAATTAACCTAATATTCATCTAAAAGTGCAACATTCGGACTACTTCAACTAATAGCTAGCACAATGCTTATATATGTATTGTTCTCACAATATTAATTTGTATATTCGATTTAGATTATTCCCATTTTATGTGGAATATTGAAGTATTCCTCCAAATAGACATGCAATTAATCCTTGACTTTTAACATATAAAAAATCAATATCAACCACTTAATTCTCTAATCATTACTCAAATGTTAATTACATAAGTTGAATAGTCAATTTGTCCGCGCTTACACATGTTAGTATGAGGTTTGATATTCGAGCTCAAACAAACTCTTGATATATGTTGTGTATAAATAAAAATAAAATTTACATAAAAAATATCGAAATATCATTATTATTATTATTTATGCATTTATTTTGATTGGTGCAGCTGGAAAATTGCCCAAGAACAATGGTATCCCTTGGAGAGGGGATTCCGGGTTACAAGATGGGTCGGATGATCCGGAAATTAAAGGAGGGCTGGTGGGCGGATACTACGATGCGGGCGACAACACCAAATTCCATTTTCCTATGTCGTTTGCAATGACAATGCTGAGTTGGAGTGTGATTGAATACGAGCACAAGTACCGCGCCATTGGAGAGTACGATCATGTGAGAGACCTTATCAAATGGGGCACCGATTATTTGCTTCTCACCTTCAACTCATCCGCTACTAAAATCAACAAAATTTATAGCCAGGTATGTAAGTTAATTAATTCATCATTGAAATTTTAGATATTTATTGAATAATGAGTTAAATTATTTGAATAAATATGTGTACTATATATATATATATATCCAATATTCATATGACAGTATCAACAATCTCTTTATAAGTTCGACAGTAAAATATAATTTATTCAGTTAAATAATCTTTTGCATAAATTGCACTTTGAACAGCCAAATTAGTTGTTGATCTTTGATGGTCAAACATTAATCTTCTCCTACTTACCAATTGAGAGACACCCGATGCATATTTTTGAAAATTAGTGCAAAATTTGTAACTCTCCTATAATTATTTTTAAAGAACACTTTGATGCTATATTTTATTTGGAAAAATTGTATTCTTTTTTAATAACATTACTCACTTTAGAATTTTATTTTATAACATGTATTTTAAATTCAATCTTTTATGTTTCATAAATTTGTCACATTGAATCAAATTAATTTCGTGGAAAATTCATAATTTGGTCGAAGTTGATTATATGACATATTTAAATGATAAAGTGGCAGGCTTAGGTGGTGTGACTATAATTTTCGGCGTCCCATGTCATCAGTTTCAGTCAAATATATGAATTTTTGGTGAAATAATTATTGGGCTAAATATGATAATTTTATAAAGCATGCATGGCTAAATTTAAAATTCGACAAATTATAAGATAAAATCTTGAAATAAACAAAATTACAGGAGTAAAAATACAATAGTATCTATTTTTATTTTCTATAACTAAAAATTGCTTTCTTAAAATCATGTGACTAACCTCTAACTATTTTCCCCCCATATAAACACCTTATTATTTTAATAATGCATACTAATGTTCGAACCCTACCCACAAAAACCTCAATCTTGGCCCCTGACCCTGACCCAAAACCCCTACAGGTTGGTGGGTCACAAAACGGTTCCCACACTCCAGACGACCATTACTGCTGGGAAAGGCCGGAAGACATGGACTATCCCCGCAAGGTCCAAACAACAACCTCCGGCCCGGACCTTGCCGGCGAAATGGCCGCCGCCTTGGCTGCTGCCTCGATCGTTTTTCAGGACAACCAGGCCTATTCCCAGAAGCTCAGCAGAGGAGCCGAAACCGTCTTCGAGTTCGCCCGAGACCGCGGCAGAAGAACACCTTACAGCAGAGGGAACCCATATATTGAGCCCTATTACAACTCCACCGGCTACTTCGATGAGCACATGTGGGGTGCTGCATGGCTATTCTATGCCACCGGCAATAATTCTTACTTTTCTCTGGCCACAAATCCAGGGATTCCCAGTAATGCGAAGGCTTTTATTATGAGCCCTGATAGAAGTGTTCTGAGTTGGGACAATAAGTTGCCTGCAGCGATGCTGATCTTAACAAGAATAAGGCTTTTCTTGAGCCCTGGATACCCTTATGAAGACATGTTGAAGAGCTATCAGAATGTCACTGGGCTTACCATGTGTTCTTACCTTCGGAGATACAATGTTTATAACTTTACTCAAGGTAAGAATAATGCTATATATCAATTTTTTTTTCTTTTTCAAATATTTTGTTGTCATGCTTTGATACATTCCTCTTGTGACCCTTTCGGTATATAAGTGAGGATTTGGAGAAAATGAGTTTGGATCGATGATATCATCAATGGGTCGTGTTCTTTTTAGTAAGTACAAAAAGATGTTTGAATTTTCTTAATTGGATATTGAGGTAACACATGCAATGTTATACATCACATTTTAATTGATTAATTGTCACGTTTTCATAAACTTATCATTTTGCCGCAACGTTTTATGTAGAAAAAAGATGCTTGTCACATTTTTATGTTCGTTATTTTAATATTATAGATGAAAAGTAAAATAAAATTTTAATTGATCCTTATGTTTTTATAAGTTCATCGTCGTGAAAAAGAGATACAACATTTTGGTTTATTATCTCATTTTTATAAATTTATTTTCTTAACATTTTACATGAAAAATTAGTATCATGTTTCATCTTATTGTCGCATTTTTATAAATTCGTCATCTTAATGTTATAAGTGTTAAATTAAGAAAAAAAAAACAAGATAAGAATTTGTTAAGCAATTAGTAGTAAGATTAATGTTGTTTGGTTGCTGTGGGATGCGCAGGAGGAATGATACAATTGAACCATGGGACAGCACAGGATTTGCAGTATGTTGCAAATGCAGCATTTTTGGCGTCTATTTTTGCTGATTACTTGAATGCTACCGGAATTCCGGGCTGGTACTGCGGCCCGCAGTTTTTCCCAATTAGCGTTCTCAAAGATTTTGCCACCTCTCAGGTACACGTTACTATGTCTATCTCCATGCACTCATAAGCGCATGCACATGGTCATTTTTCATCGGGTCTTATCAATTTCGATATATTTGGATCTATCGATTCGGACCAATGATATCTTTAAATTAAATAAAAAGTAAGATTTTAATTTAAAATTAGATTAGAATTAAAGTTATTGAAGGTATTAAGTGAAAATTATTTGAAGATCTTATTTATACATTCATATGCTAAAGATTCGATAGGTTCAAACATTTTACCTCACCCTATTTGTGAGATTTATGCTAATGAATCAAATTGCCACCAACTTAAAAATCATTCGAAGTTTATATAGTAGAAGTTAAGGAATCTAAAGATTATTTATCAAAATGTTCAAAAATTGATATAATGCAAACTCTTTATCATGTTGTGATTGAAAACATTTACACATAGTAAACTATTGATGCAATTGATCATATCAAATTTGCATAAATCGATGGAACAATGCCACACGGATACAATTGATAGTTCATATCACAAGTCAAATATAGATTAAATTCAACTTACAAGTAAAAATATGAATCAAAACTATACTATTTTTAAGTTTCAGTATAAAATGGGGTTTTGAGACAACCTATTGTATAAAGATGTCTATAATTTACAAATTCAATTATTATCGTTTCTTGTTTATTAACCTTTATTTATTTATTTATTTTTGGGAAAAAAATAGATGAAATATATACTAGGCGCCAATCCATTGAAAATGAGCTACGTAGTCGGGTTCGGAACCAAATTTCCAAGACACGTCCACCACCGTGGAGCCTCCATCCCTCATGACAAAACCAGGTACTCCTGCACTGGCGGATGGCGGTGGCGCGACGCCTCCACGCCAAATCCGAACACCATCTCCGGCGCAATGGTTGGCGGCCCAGACCGCTTCGACAATTTCAGGGACGTCCGGACGAACTACAGCTACACCGAGCCCACGATGGCCGGCAACGCCGGCCTCGTGGCAGCGCTGGTGTCCCTCACCACTAGTGGCGGCGTTGGAGTTGACAAGAACACTATGTTCTCAGCCGTGCCGCCATTGTATCCGCCGAGCCCTCCGCCGCCAGCACCGTGGAAGCCTTAAAATTAATTATTTTATTTTTTATAATCGATGTTACATATATATAAATATGAACATTTCCGTACGCTGTTTCATTATCTTTGTATTATACTCAAAATGTTTTTGTTAATAAAATTATAAATTTTCTCGAATTACTATGAATTTGATTAAATGGTTAAATTCTTTTTTAAAGTTGCATCAACATTATAAATAATATTAGGGGTTGTACAATTTAAAATTGTTTTATATAGTCTCTTTGGTTTGTTTTTTCGTTGAAGTCCATTTATTAAATATATTTAGGAGTGTTCTAATCAAATAATAATATGATAAAATATTTATATTTTAATATGTTATATATTTCTTTGAGCGGCGTAAGAGTAATTTCAGTAAACTTAGCATATCATATGCGCAAAGGTGTCCCGAGGGACGAGACAGGAAGAATAGCCTTTGGCAAACTTAGCATATCATATGCTTTTTAACATTTTATTCATGTAATTAAATAGAATAAAAGTGAAATATTGAAAAACATAACAACAACAACAACAACAACAACAACATAATAATAATAATAATAATAATAATAATAATAATAATAATAATTTATTCTTATTATTAATACCCTTCGAACAGCTGATATACAGTTTGAAATTGTTGTCATTCCTAACGGTTGCATGTACAAATTGGAGGGTAAAATGCATATTTTCTTTTCTTGGCAATCCTTGATGGCATTTGACGATCGATAATTTCAGTTGGATAGGTGGGAATTCTTTGTTTTCTTTTCTTCCTTCTAGCATCTAGAAACCTCTATTATAACGTAAGGTAAATAGAAGATACCTAAGTTTCCTGCTATTTACCGAAGGGGGTGATAGACTTTCATATTTACAATGGCACATAGCTGGAAGCGCCCTTCTATCCTGTTATGCCAAGCCACATATATATATATAGTAAATGTATTATTATTATTGCAAATAACAAGAACCAGGCTCTTTTGGTGCTGCTCTGCCAAGTCCTTCCAATGGAGCTGCAGCTACTCCCCTTTGATTCAGTAGACACCTAAAATACGCTAATCGACCCCTAACTTGCTCAGGATCCTTGGCAAGCTTGTCATAAGACGTCCACAACCTCTCTACAAGAACAAAAGTACATAAATTTTTCATGTTTAAGAGGGCAAAAGATGGAAAAGGGCCAGCCAGACAAGCTGCAGCTGGTTTTCCCGTATCCAAGCTTACCTGCAGCTGCTGCAGCCCGCGGCCATATAGTTTGCTCAATATCAGACCCATCAATGTATTCGCCCCACATGCATACTTCACCCCCTAGGACCAATGCTTGTTGCTTCGGGTCTGTGATATTCGTTAGTGGCTCATTTGTGTAGAAATCTTGCCAGAGGACATCCAAATAATGCAAGTACCACTTGTCTTGGTTGCTTACTATACAACGCAACCCAGCTTTAACGACCCTTTGAGCAACTCCACTCCCAAGCCTATATAGCATCATCACAAGTAAACAAGGCAGCTGGAGAATAACTGAAAAGAGCTGATCTTCTTTCGAAAAAAATTCAGTCTTGAAGTATCACTAGCACTTACCAGTGATGAACCACTGTTTTCCGGCTCAACTTACTGCCAAAGTTGTTAAAGGTTTCTTCCCTGTAAATGTTGTTAACATTTTAGCTAAAGGCATTGTGATACAAAATATCAGTAGCTGGTTCATTTAAGGCGTCATACCAGTTTATGATTTCATAGCCATGGGATAATGCTATCTTCTGTGCTCTAAGCACGAAATACTGATATGCCTCAGAACCATTCAGCCCATTTTTCCTTAACCTATAAATTGCGGAGGGAGTCCAGGTTTGCATTAGGGAAATAAACTATAGTTAAGAATGAACATGCAAGATCCTATTCTAGTGAGAGTTGAGAAATTGAGCAAATCTCAGTATTTACCACTTGCGCACATGAGGAGTCGACTGCCAGCAACCTGAAATTGGCATTATGTTGTGCTTGTCACCACAAGGTTATTCCTAAAATACTAATATCCACAAAGGCCCAGGCAAAAATGGAAGTTTTTACAAGGGAAGTAAA
>JACGDI010005441.1:140281-151417 GCA_014898725.1 Jacaranda copaia
TACTGTTGATTTAAAATGCAAAAAAGCATTCTTTTTGTTATTTTACATTTTCTGAAGCCCGAATATTTCACTAAAATGTTCTCAAGATTTCAATGCATCCCATCTAACAAATAATTCATATCTAGAGTAACAACAATTATGGGAGTCCTTTTCAATTATATCAACCGACATATAAGAATGTGAATACAATATGAACTCACCCAGAACTCCAAATCAAAAACCAAACTGAGAAATAAAGAAAGCAATAAAACTGAAGCATTAATTACAGGATAAAGAGAAGAAAAGGACCTGCCAAGAGAATACCACTACTGCTTATTCTCCTTCCCTTTTCCCAAGAAGATGATGAAAAATATGTGGGGAGCTTTTATAGAGCTTTCTGAACCAAGAATCTTGAACTCCCACAGCAATCCAAATGCAAAAAGGTTTGTGGGCTGAATTAAAATGAAACAAAGAAATAGATAATAGTACAAGATGGGAAGGCAGAATAATGCTAACAAATTATGGTTCAACCAACTGTTACTTAAGATTTTTGTAATAATTCACATAATGTGGTTGCCTATATCTACATCTGGTATATATATACATACATATATAGATACAAGTCCACTGTGTGTGGCGTGTGTGCACATGTCGGCATGGACAGAAAGAGTTAAGAGTGCCTTTGGCTTAAATATTCCACTTTTCCTCCATGTGAGTATTTTTGCATTTGTGTTGTACTTAATTTGGTGGGGAGAAAGGAGTAAAAGAAAAGAAAAGGCTCCCGCCTTTATGATTAATTGACTTATCGGGTGTGCATTTACTGATTTATGGAAATATCGCTTATGCCCCTATAGTGTTCGTTAATTAGTTTGTATATGTTATAAGAAGTTTATTTATTTAATCTTTTGATTAACTTTTTATAACTTTTTAAAATAATTTCTATGTAATCAAGCCTATTATTGAATTAGTTTTCAAAGAAATGGAGTAAGTTATTTGCCCTCCAATAAAAAAAAGGTTAAACAGATCAACAAATTATAGTACAAAAATCATTATTTTGAAATAAAATTAATGTAAAATTTTCACATCACATTTGTTTTCTTTTTTAATAGTTGTGCCAATCGATTTGATTATTTTTGATAATATAATGATTTTATATCTATTTCATTGCTTCGCCTAACGTACGCTCTAATCAAATTAAAAAATCAAGTCCAAAAATAAATATTATATAATAAAACAAATGATCTTTTGAAGTTATTATTACAACAATTTCTTTTAACCTTAGATAACAATAAAAAAACAATGGTAATTATAAAAAATTCGATTGTCCTTTTTTTTTTCAAAATTGATACGGAGAGTCAGAGAGAGAATTATTTTTTATTTATTTTTAACATAGCTGCAATCAAATGAATAAATCCTATTTTTTATAAAATATATCCATAAACACAAAAATCATAAGAAAAATAACAAATGTAAAAAAAGTCAAAAACAAATGTCAAATGATTTTTGCTTTATACATTGGAAAAAAGAGCATTCACATGTGAACCGAGAGAACATATTATATGATATTAAAATGCTTTTGAGTCGGTTGTGTTTGTCCCTTACCTGTTCATGGCGATATCTTTCTTTAATTTACATTCAAGGACATTACTTCATAAATATTACAAAATGTCACATCAAATGAAGCATGATTCAACTTTCAAAGCTTGTCTTTCTTCGTTTGTTCGTTCTATACTTTCACTTTCATGAAAGCTGAATATAAAATATTTAGCATTCAAATGTAGTGCCATTATGAGAGAGTGACCAAAAAAGAAAATTACAATGGGAATGTTTTGTTATGTTTTTTGTTTGATTTTATTACGTGTTTTAAAAGAATGAATTATTGAAAAATATGAAAATTATTTTTTAATATGTTTGTTTATGTTTTAGAGAAGATATTTTTTGCTGTAATAGTTAAATTAATACTTTTTTGTTAAATTTTTGGGATAAAAATAAAATTGAGTTATTTTTTTAATATTAGAATAATAATAAAATATATATATATATATAGTGAATGTGTATAATATA
This sequence comes from Jacaranda copaia, assembly GCA_014898725.1. Classification (NCBI taxonomy): domain Eukaryota; kingdom Viridiplantae; phylum Streptophyta; class Magnoliopsida; order Lamiales; family Bignoniaceae; genus Jacaranda; species Jacaranda copaia. The sequence continues at coordinate 142,325 of JACGDI010005441.1, forward strand.
AATATATATTAGAGAATATGTAATTTAGAAGAAAAATAAAGATATATTTGATTATATTTCCCCAAAACAATATTGTTATAGAAAAACATGACCAAAGAAAGCCAATATATATTTCTTTCTAAAAAGTATTACTAATAAAAGACCTAACTCTTGCCATATTCCCCTCCAAATGAAAATTTATCACTAAGAATGCAATAATTAAGCATTCTATTGGCTTTTTGTAGTTGTCATTGTTAGAATTGTCGTAATATCTCTTGTCATTAACAAAATAATTCAAACGAAGGTTCTTTAAATTTTATTCAATCTTAATTATTTTTAGATATTGTTCCTAGAAAAATAAGATACATATCTCATTTTTGATTCTGTGCTTTTTTATGGCTGATAAATTGATTTTAAAATATTTTTAGAAAATGATACTGAAAAAATATATGTTAGTAGTAAGTTTGAATTTTGAAAAATGAGTAGAAATTTAATGTAAGTTTTGTTTGATTAATATTTTTATGTTATTGGATATTCATACTTATAGTATAACAATTAAAAAATACATATTATATTAAAATAATAGTTGAAAGGTATAATAAAAGAAATTGCAACCCTTAAAAATGTTTTATTAAATTTATTTAAATGATTTTATAAATTTTTATATTTCATATAATTTTTTTGAGTAGACAAGATAATATATTTTATTTGAAAAATAAAATTTTATAGTATTTGAATACAAGAAAATTTTAAAATTTATAAGGCATTAATAATAATAATAATTCTATAAGTTAAAATTAATATATATATATATATATATATGTATATTTAAATACTTTATCAAAGATAAACTCATCAAAACGAGGCTAAAGATAATTTCTCCCTTCCCACTCCGACGCCCTAGCCGCTATCGGTTGCTTAGCCTAGGAGAGAAGAGACCACCGCCAATCTGCCGCGAAACCTAGCATTTGAAGCGTAAGTTTGTTGGTATTTGTTACTTGAAGAAAATTTCATGAATCTGATTCGATTTTGTTGCAACTTCGTCGTTTTAATTTTTGCTGAAGCTAGTATTTAGCTGAAATTGTTGGCGATTTTATTGTAAGCATCATATAGGTAGTAAAACAAGGCAAGTTTCTGGACAACTTTTGCAATTTCAATTCTTAAACGAGCGGGGCAGGTGGAATTTATTGGAGAAGCTTAATGTCTATTTTCTTCGCCATTTCTTTTCTTTTGTATTTTTTGGCATACTTTGCTCTGTCCCGTGAGTTTCGCCGTTGATATTTCTGAATTTTATGTTCTCTAGTTTTCGGTTAACTTGGATGACTATAATTAAAACTCTCTGCCGAAGAAAACTGTCATTTGAGTAAATAAGATAATATTATTTAGATGAAGATTCAATAGTGCATACTGAAAGCATGATACCTACATTCCTACCTATCAAGCTTTTCTATCTCATATTTGTTTTTTTGTAATTTTTCGAACTTTTCGTTTTTGGGGACCATACATGGGTGACTTTGGGGAGAATTGTCCCCACTAGGAGTTTGCATTGTCTTCATTATGGAAACTATGCGAAAAATTCATGTTTTATAAGAGGAACCGTATAATCACATTGCCAGTGGCCCCTGGGCCTAGCACTGGGATGTGTTTTGGCTATTAATTTCACCCTTTAGCCTGTACCCACAATTTGATGTCTCATGCATAAACCTGTACTGTGGGAAAGAAAGCTTTGTTGTGTGTTATGATTAATATATTTTGTGTTGTTTAGGACTTTAGGTCTGAGATATTTCCATAAATATGTTGTATCCCTTATAATGTTAAGGCACTATTTGAGATTGAACTTTGAAGATTGTAGCAACTTTGTCATGAAAGACCCCAAACCATGCAAATTGTTTAAACTGATGGTACTTACATCTCAAATAAGATTTTATAGGGGCCGTGACTTATTCATTCTTCGAGTCAGCATTATTCATCAATTTGATGCTCAAACATAAGTGCATCTCTCTTTTCTTTTGGTCCATAGCTTTATGCAGAATATAAGACTCCTTGGTGTTATTCATGTGGTTAACTAGATTAGTAGTTTTAGGAAAAACCAAATGTTTCTGTCTTAATTTTGTTAGTATTTATTGGATCTGTATTGATATTGGAAGAAACAAAGAAATAGAAGAAAATTAAAAAGACAAGGAGATGAAGGAAAAGGAGACTTTGCTTCCATCAGCAATCAAAAATAAGGAGAAGAGGTCAGCAGTCCATGCAAAGCTGAAGCACCAGAAGAAGGTGGAGAAGAGGAAAAAGGCCAAGGCTCGTGAAGCTGCTGAGAAGAAAGCCCTGGAGCTGGGCGAGGAGCTTCCTCCCAAGAGAACCCCTCGCACCATTGAGAATACCCGTGAATTTGACGAGACTATCTGCAAGCCTGATGATGAGGAACTGTTTGCTGGCAATGATGCTGATGAGTTCAGTTCCATCTTGAAGCAAGAGTGCATTCCTAGGGTCTTGATCACAACATCCCGATTCAATTCCACGGTATGTTTCCTACAGTCTCCCAAATTAGACTGCTAGATTTCCATATATTGCTTTGGTTACTTTGTGTTTTTTCCTCGGTTAATTGTGTTTTGTACAATGAACTACAGAGAGGACCTGCTTTTATTTCTGACCTCCTTTCTGTCATTCCGAATGCTCATTACTACAAGAGAGGAACCTATGACCTCAAAAAGGTTTCTGAGTTGCCATGCTTTGTTTTTTCGTGCCCACCCCATGCTAAATGAGATTTGAGTAAGTCGTATACAGTTTGTCCCGGAGACAATATTTGATTCTTTACCCCATTGTTACTCTTGCAGATTGTTGAGTATGCAAAAAATAAGGACTTCACATCAGTCATTGTTGTCCACACCAACCGCCGGGAGCCAGGTCGATCCCTGCTTTGGTCCTGACTGTAATAATAATTGATGCCCTATGTTTGAAGTGTAAATCTTTTGGGTATTGAGTGCTGGTATGATTAGGGTAGGAGTATATTTAAAGCTCTCTCTCTGTCTCTCTAATTTTTTTTTTTATTTTTTTTATTTTCATCTTAAAATTGTGAGAATGTGTGTTCAGTGTTCCATAAAGTGTCCTACCAGATTTAGTAATTCTTTTCTATACTTTCAGGATAAAAGTAAATGTAGCATATAGTTCCATCAAAATCAGAGGGGGAGGAGGTGTTGGGGTGGGAGAAGAGATTGAGACCTGTATAGGAGTAATCAAGCTGCTATTTCTGTATTATCCTGGAAAGTACCTTTATGTTAACTCTTTTTAAAGTTACTGCAGATGCTCTGTTAATTATTGGGTTACCTGGTGGCCCTACTGCTCACTTCAAACTTTCAAGGCTTGTATTGCGGAAGGACATTAAGGTAAAAGGAATTTTCCTGTTCCATTTCTCATCATTTTCTCTCAGTTGCAATATGGTCTTAAGGAAATGAAGGATAGAAATGGAATGAATTTTTTTAACCAACATTTGGCCTTCATGATGTTTTAATAAAGTTTTTCAACTCAGTGTCCTTGTCATTGTAAGTTTGTAACTCCTCTGGCGTGCATGAGGTTTGTAGTTTTCCTTTTCACCTGTATCATCTGAATGGCATTGCATCTCCAACATATGATCTATTATTGTCTTCTTCATAATTTCACAGAACCATGGAAATCCAACCAGTCACCAGCCTGAGTTAGTTTTAACCAACTTTACCACACGTTTGGGGCATCGTATGGGCAGGTACTTTCTGCTATGAACTAATTAAGTTGTGAGAGGTGAAATACAAGGACTAAATCATACTCTGTATCTGAATCTTTAATTAGAGTAGCTTCTTTTTCTTTTATTATTGGTTTTTGGAAATAGAGTGAGTCTTCGTTGTAACAGAATTCCAGTTTAGGGCTTTATTCTTTATCTAAAGTGTTTCTCACAGTTGTGGATATATGATGTTTTGCTGGATCTTCAATAATAAAAAATTCACTGTGGGCTGTTACGCTGCCCTGACTTTTTTTGAAGGTTTTTCCAACTTGAGTTTTTCCTACTTGAAGCATCTTTATCCTTCTAAACATTAATTGCAACCTCTACTTCTTTTCTCATTCTTTCTGTTCTGTCCCCCCTTTTGGTCTTATCCAGCAATACATTTAGTTTTGTTTACTTTTTATTTTAGCTGATCTTTTGTGTAAACATAAATATAAATCCATATGATAAATGTCTACATATCTCTGATTTGGAGTTTTATGTCTAGTATGATTTTTGAGAATAATTTGCAGTGGTGCATAACATACTGGCTAGCAATTTGGGACACTTTCGGTACTGTATTTGTAACATTGGTCTATGTGTGGCTTTCTCCTATTTCATTACGACACTATCTTAAAATGGAAATTGACAGATGCTATCATTATTTGTGAAAATTCAGGCTAATACAGTCACTATTCCCGCAAGACCCTAATTTCCGCGGTCGGAGAGTTGTTACCTTCCACAATCAACGTGATTTTATATTCTTCCGCCATCACCGGTGTGTACCCTTGTCTGTTTATATTGGTTTCTATTCTTATACGTTATGATCTAAGTATCTTATTTTCCCTTCCTATTGGCTGTGAAGTTACATTTTTGAGACAAAAGAAAGCAAACATTCAGAATCAAAAGGTAAAGAAATAAAAGATAAGGAGGCTAATCCCCAGACAAACGTTATTGCTAGGCTTCAGGTTTGTGCTTCTGATCCTTCAGATCTATTCTCCAAAATTTTTAGCCATTTTCTTGTATATTCATTACAAAATGATAGCAATGGTTTGTTTGAGTCGATCAAGTTTCATGTGATTTCAAAATGACAAATTCCTAATATGTATCTGGCCGGCAAATGAAGTGCTTGAATCTGTTAGCCTCTAATAAGTTCAGTTTCATGCATCATAATAAACCATGGGTATGATACAATTTTCAACTCAACTCAACATATATATATAGCACCATATGATTCTATGCTGCAAACTTTTTTTTTTTTTTATTTTTCTGAATTTTTTTGAGTAAGTCTTTACTTGGATCATATTGCCCTATTGTTGTCACTTTTGCCTTTATGCTGGACTTGCCTGTTATTTTTTACAACACTGAGGACATCAAGCATGTTTCAATTATGAGCTGCTTTAGTCAAATTCAGCGTGTTGGTTAGAAGTGTGTATAGATTGTCAAATCATTTTGTTGAATGTAGCATGCTTCTTCTAGCATTGTCCACTCAAAAAAAATATTTTTTTATTTTTCACATTTGTGTTTCTAAGCAATGTCAAACTGTTGTGGATGTTGATATCTTATTCTCCATATTGGTGAAGCTCGCCTTACCAGATGCCAACAAGGATGCTCTTAAATGCTTTTTGGAAAAGATATACTATACATATCATGAATTTTGAGGACGGAAGGACCCAAATTTGACAGAATTGAATGACATTTAGTATCCCTAGGCCTCAAAGCAACAGAAAAATTTCTTGAAAAATGTGGTCCTTGCTTCATGCTGCATGAAACTAATTAGAGTTTGAAATTAGTGTAATAATATCTTGAAATATCATGTGATTTTGAACTTGCAGGAGTGTGGTCCTCGCTTCACACTGAAGCTAATCAGTCTTCAGCATGGAACATTTGATACAAAAGGAGGTGAATATGAATGGGTACACAAGGTAATGTTTCAATTTATTCAAATTTGCTGTCTTTGCCTTACTCTTGCTCACATGTTTTCCGCTGGCCGTACATACAAATTGCTTACATTTTGTTTCCTGTCTTTTCAACATCAGCCTGAAATGGACACAAGCCGCAGGAGATTTTTCTTATGACATGTTCCAAGATGTGAGTTATTGGACATTCCTTTCAAGCTATGTCGAAGTTGAGGGAGTTGACAACTGATCATCGTTTGTGCTAACTGCTGTTGCTCGTGGCTTTGTTTCTTTCTCCCCCCCCCCGGCCCCCCCATCCATATTCCTCCAATTTTCCACAGAAGCTTGCAGAAAGAAAAGCTCCATGTCTGCTTTCTTTCCTAAATCCATTTTTTCTTGCTTCTGGTCTTTTTGCCCCCCAACTGTTCTTGCTGCATGTGACCCCATGTCCTGTGTCCTATAATTATTACATTAGAGAAGATTGATTTTGTTAGTAGAACCCGAACAACATAGTTAGATATTATTTACAACTTTGCCAAGGGTTGGTTATTGGATATGAAAAGACTGAGTTGGCATGCAAAGAAAAATGAAAACTTGATTTATTATGTCAATTTTTATGGAAGTTTTTTATTTGCTTCTCTTCAATGGCGGTTTGATTCTTTCAGAATGTATTTTAGCTTTTTGTCTATTTCTTTTCTTGACGATCAAATGTCTAAACTTTTCTTCTTCTTCTTCTTCTTCTTCTTCTTTTTTAACCGACGATCTGATAAAAAAGATATGCTTGATAATATTCCATCTCCTTAACAAGTCAGATAATAAGCATAACAATCATATTGTACTGATGATAAACACAAGAATTTATAACTAGATCGTGAAATATTCTCAAATGAATTAATTTAATATATATATTTTTTAATTTCTTAATTTACTGTGTTCGAGAGTTTCTCTTATTCGGACTTGAAGAGGTCAGAGTTTTAAGCAAAAAAGAAAAGTGAAGTTATGGACAGAGCATCAAGTGAGGAAATGGAAATGTATGCCACCACAACAGTGTCATGCCAATTCCAATATGTTGTTAACTAATAAAAACTCTTTGCGACAAATGTTCAATTAGCAAATTTGGTGACCAAAAAAATTGTCGTAAAAACAATTGCTTCAAAAGGTCTGGGTCATCAAGACTTAAAAATATCAAATATAGAGAAAACAAGGCAAGCCCATTTGCCTAGTTTTAACCAAGTTTTACGTAATTCTAACCATGCAATTGTTAGATCACAATCCAGTCTTGATCAATATAATCTATTTTCTTAAATCAATCCACTTTCTGATGCAATGGTTGACATTAGACTTACAATATTTTTTTAAGGATATGCTGGCTAAAATTCATTTCTTTGACTCCCATCTCTTTTTCATTATCCAATTGCTTGCATGATAATCAAACCCATTTCCTCTTTCAAATGTTAAAAAAAAAAGTAGTTCAACATATTTATCAGCAGCCTTTTTCTTCCTAAAAAGTAAATAAACCAGTTCTAAGTCACCTAGAATGTCCCTTGTTTGATTACCAACTCCCACCTATCAATTCTGCTCCCACTCCTCTCTCTCTATATATCTGCAAATCCACACACTCAACACACATAACCAAAACACCCGGAAAAGGAGCACCAAAACAAATTAAACACATGGAGATCAAAACTGTGCTAATCCTATTCTCTTTCTTGGTGTCACAAGTTCTAGCACAAGTACAACAACAAGATTGTATGAACAAGCTTCAACCCTGTCTAAATTACCTCAACGACAACAGCCGTCCTCCGGACAGTTGCTGCCAACCTCTCGATTATGTTATCAAATCAATGCCCGAGTGCTTGTGCAGTTTGATGAGTATTCAAGGTGCCAATCAAGCACAGCAAGCGGGCATCAATGTTACCGATGCGCAAACATTGCCTGGTAGGTGCGGCCAACATATCAATCCATTAGGGTGCGTTACAGGCACACCTGATACAACATCAGGGAATTCAGTTCCAAATTCTGCGAGCTCCATGTTAGGGTCTTCAAGCTGGAGTACAGCTGCTGCTGCTGCTGTGATATTTGTGATTTTCCAGGCATTGTAGTACATTGAGCACCTTAGCTCATTCTGCACAATAAGTTGCTTATATTTCTGCCTTTTCCCTTTGTATGGTTTGGTGGGTGGGGTGGGGTGCGGTGAGGTTTGATATATACTTTTTCTATGTGCCATGAATGTTATATACAGACAATATATTGCATGTGTATATCTCTTTCTTTTATTGTGTTATTCATATTTTTTATTATTACCAACAAAATGAATTCAATCGGATCAATAAATATTATGTACATAAAGAACTCATTCAAGGTTTGAATTCCTAATTTTTTATATAATATGAAAGATTTATGCAATTGGTGATTAGACACAATGATGGTCCTTCACCATCATTATTGAGTGATTGATTATGAAGTATATTATTATATTTCATAACTACTAATTTATCACATACTATATTGTGGAATTTATATCCAATTTAAAAGGAATTTAATAATCAAATTATTGGACAAAAATAGTTTCATATCTAACACTATCTGCATCTGGGGTAGTTGAAATTGTCCAAAATGTTTGACAAGTTTTTCTTTTTACTTATGAAACTTAATTAAAAATAAAAGTTTATCATAATGTTAAAATAATCAATTAACTTTTAATAAGAATCCAAAATTACCACAATTTAAAATTGACTTAAATTTAAGTCAATCATGGCCAAACACACTATTCCAATGTCATACAGCATAAATATAAAATTTAGCAGTCTCCATACGAGTATACAATACATTATACATAATTTTATTTATTGATGCAATAATAAGATAATAGAATAGAGTAGGTTTTAAAAAAATAAAAAAGAAGAATAAGTGTTAATTTTGGTGAAAATGAAAACAAATTAATGACCTTTTATTTTAAAATAGTATCTAAAATAGAAAAACCGTTGATCACATAGCCAAACGGGACGGTCCTTAGCCAATGGAGGAGGGATAGTCCGAAATGAGTCAAATTTTAAAGAAGTTATGTAAGCTTCAAAAGCTCCCATCCGGGGCTCGTAACAAATCCTTCGTTTGTATGTGTAATTAAAATAGTATTATAATAAAAATCAAATAAATTATTAAATTTGTTCCTATCAATATATATATTAACACTAAAATAAAAAGATTTCATTGCATCTAAAAAAAATTACATTAAATAAAGATGCAGAATAATAATCATCCCACACATAAGGTTCAGACATAGAAACAAAAACTTTAACAATCAATGAATTACTTGATTTGTTGAACGACGAATAAAATAATATTTAATTTTTAACATAAATTTACCCCTATCAATATTTAGTTGTTCACATAAATATGCAATTTTTTATTCTTTAAAAAAAAAAAGGTGGACGAAAAAAGGTATTTGGGTGCATCGGTGCATGGATGGATGTCCAAACAAAA
>JACGDI010005441.1:151517-190727 GCA_014898725.1 Jacaranda copaia
TTATCAAAATAATCCATTTTGTCTGGGATTTTATGGTTTATCTTTCTTTTGCCATTTCTTTGTGTATGTATCGATTAGTTTTATGTTTCTGGTTGTAGAAATGTTGTTGTTTTAATATTTTCTGTGCTTTGAGGATTATCGCTGCTTGGGTTTTGAATTTTTTTAACTACTTTTGTTGGATTACTTGCCATTATTATGTGTGCAATTATTATGAATCTGTTGCGATGATGAAAACATGGAAAGAACAGTGAGCTTACGTCAATTTTCGTTAAGTTTCATATGGTTGGAGATGGTCTGTGCCTGTGAGAATGTAGAGTAGAAAAGTATGCTCACGTTCCTCTTTTTTCTTTTTCTTTTTCCGTTTTCAATTTACTCCTATTTGGAGGCACAGAAGTTTGAGCTCTGTGTTTACTAGCCGTATAAATGGAGCTTGCTTATTAATCAGTTTGATTTTTACAAATAGCTCTGGCTTTTTACTTATTTTGGCCTCGTTATGCAGTCTGAACACTATTGTTGCCAAACTGGCAGTCATCATTTATTGGATTTCGCCGGATATGCGATCCTAGTTATCTTCCAATTCCTTCATAATGGCTTCAAGAGTGATACTGCAAAAGAAAAAGTATCTCCTTGATTCTGTTAAGCGGCACCGTTATTTGGTTCAAGGGTTTTTATGTTCTGAGCATGGAAAATTGTTTGAGATTTCGGATTCACATCTTGGGAGCTGGCCTGTGAGTCCTTCAACTTTCAGTAAGCATCATAGAGAGAAAGAATCTGATTCTCTAACCGAACATGCGCCACAATATACTTTGACAAAAAAATATGTCGCGCATAATTTTTTTGGGGTTCCAACTTTGCATTTTGATATTGGAATACCTCGGGAAGTTACCCCTTTGGGATTCAAGAGGGCAGCAGAGTATGTTCGCCATCTTTCGACTGCTGCTGCAGGTCAGCCTGAATTAGGAGGTGTTGATGATAAAAAGGAAGAACCAGCTATTAAGCAGAAGAAGGAACCTTCACCAGAAGAATGTGACCAGGCAGTTGAAGGTTTGAGCTCTGTCAAAGCCAAAGCCAAAGCCAAGCAGCTTCAAGATTCACAGAAAGGTGCTAACTTTATACTGAAGAGGATGTGGGCTATGCTTCTTGGAATTGGTCCAGCTTTGAGAGCTGTCGCTTCTATGAGCAGGTCCACTTTGACGTATTTCATTTCTGTTGTCCAAAAAATATCATCTCGATTATCTCTTACTCTCCCCTTTTAATATAGGGAGGATTGGGCAAAAAAATTGCTGCACTGGAAGGATGAGTTTAAATCCACAATGCAGCACTACTGGTTGGGTGCAAAGCTACTATGGGCTGATTTTAGAATAAGCTTGAGGCTATTATTAAAACTTGCTGGTGGAAAGACTCTATCCAGGAGGGAGAGGCAACAGCTCACGCGAACAACAGCCGATATTTTCAGGCTAGTTCCTTTTGCTGTCTTCATTATAGTTCCATTCATGGAGTTCTTGCTGCCGGTATTCCTGAAATTGTTTCCCAACATGTTACCATCAACCTTCCAGGACAAGATGAAAGAACAGGTAGATTTTTATGGATCTTGGTGAGATACTTTCCGGAATATTAGAGATATATTTCCAAAAAGTCTAATATTCCGTTTAGTGTTTGAGATATTCAACTTGTTTCCTTTTCCTTTGCTTCACTTTCTTGACCTTTTTGATGAGTTATGTCTTTCAGTGGGTTTTGAAATAACACATGGTCTAGTTAGTATCTAATATTTATGCAGGATGACCTGTGCTCTGCGTCTGATTTTATTTCCAATTGCATATTTGATCCCTTCTGTAAATCTATAGGTTCTTGATCTCCACAAGCCCCTGAAATATTTCCAGCAATCCTTGTCATCTATAATACTATTACGCAGACTGTATTATTGATGAAAATTTATTGAAATTCCTTGTTTTTTGCATCTTTGAGATTATTCAATTTTTTTGCATGGAGAATCCAGAAAATTCAAGTTTGTTATTACTTTAGGCCCAACCATCTATTGATGTAGTCTGATTTAGGACCATGCCTCTTGTTTTCTGTGTTTACGATATTTAAAAATTTATCTTGATTAAAATGTTCAAATTATAGGAGGCCCTGAAAAAGAAGCTTAACGCAAGGATAGAATATGCAAAGTTTCTTCAAGATACAGTAAAGGAAATGGCAAAGGAAGTTCAGAACTCAAGAAGTGGAGAAATAAAGAAAACAGCTGAAGATCTTGATAAATTTATGAACAAGGTAAGAAGCCTTTATGTAAAACAATTTTTAACTAATATGTTTACTTGTTCTTCTCAAAACAAGCAAAGCACCCACATTTCTTCCAGCAGTTTTGTTTTGATTTGTTTCTTAGTCCATGGCTCCAAATCCTGTGTAATATCCTCTTGACATTTGACCAGGTCAGAACAGGGGCTCGTGTCTCTAATGAAGAAATCTTGGGCTTTGCCAAGTTGTTTAATGATGAGCTCACATTGGACAACATCAGCCGGTAATTCTAGATATATTTCCATAATTTGGGTTTGTTTCCTCTTCTTTATTATCTGGGACAATAGCTGGTGCTGAAGTTGTTTTGTTGTGAAATATCTTCTTATCTTTTTGTATGCAGACCTCGATTGATGACTATGTGCAAATATATGGGTATCGGTACTTACGGTACTGATGCATATCTGCGCTATATGCTTCGAAAGAGACTTCAGAAGTAAGTGGTCTTATTCTAGCTTTAATAATCCATAAATAGATAGTGATTTGACATGGGTAATGTGTTTTTAGTGGATAACAGTTCACAGGGTTTGTTCTTTGTATGAAGTACTCATTTAATAACTGCTATTTCCTAAGTATGTCAGATCAAGTGCAAGGATGTAACTTTTCTGATGGCATCACTATCTATTTAACAAACTTATTGGTCCTCTTTTAATCTTTGGGCTTCCATTATTTCTCCTCCAGTTCTATGGTCTTTGATTTGTTTATGTGGAGCTCTAGATTTCAATGGATTTTGTGGTAGCGTAGATTGAGGTTGAGGCAGACTTTAACTACTAAGGAAGTTTGATTCTTTTGGCGATTGCTTGTATGGACCTTAATAGAGTTGGAGATTAGTACTGGGAATGAGAGGTTCATTGAGCTGCTAAGGGTTGTTTTTTCCAAAATGGTGAAATGGATAGGATGCTTCTGTTTGGTATTTAAAGAAAATGGATGAAGAAATTGTTAATGGAAACAGGGATTGGGGAGAGAAAGAAACAAAAGAAAGCATGGAAACGAGAAGAAGAGACTGGAAAGGTTGGTGAACTATGATGGGAGATGGCAAAGTAAATTGGAAGAGAACCCTTAGTGGGTAAAGAAAGGGCTTATTTGGATTGATTGACGTTGTATTTTTTATTTGACTTCTAGCTAGTGAGCATGTTGGCTGAATTACTGCAATGGGTCATAAACATGGTCTGTCTTTCATCATTAATGTTGTGCATATTAGCAACTTAGTAAAAAGTTTAATGTTTAAAATGAGCATGTATTAATTCACAGGTCACAGCATCTATTGCTTATTGACCATAATAACTGATATCTGTATGAGGATCTTAGAAATACAAATTTCTCTTAACACTATCAATTTCATTTTATTCGCATCTGTATTTGCTTTCATGTCTATATTTCTATTCAATGTCTATTATATACATGTTGCTTCTCAGTGCCAACTGTAAACTTGACATCTAATTCAGGCATGCTAAATTATGAAATTTTCTTTCTGACATTTGTTTATAAAGCAGCATTTGTTGGAGGAATTTATATCATAAAGGCATATAACCACTTACAAATATGAATAACTTTCATGCAATTTTTGAGTTTGTTTGTTGCTTATGGAGAGTTTTCATGAAAATTAATGGCAACAAACAGCACCGCCCCTGGTATCAACATCCTAAAGAGCATTAAAATAGTTGAGTCAACCACTAAGGAAAGACAGTGTACAATGGGAAACAAAGAAAACATAGATGCGATTTTCACTTATAATTTGAGGAAAACTGGTTTGTTCTAGGCAAATTGAGTTTAGCCATTTTAAACAGTGATGACTCTAGCCTTCTTGTGAAGGATAAAGGATGATGACAAGATGATTCAAGCTGAGGGCATAGAGTCCCTTTCAGAGGAGGAGCTTCGCCAAGCATGTCGAGATCGTGGATTGCTTGGACTCCTCTCAGTTGATGAAATGAGAAAACAGGTTTCTTATGGGTTTTTAAAGTCTTTTTTTATAATATGGGAATTATTACTAGTGGTAAAATGAAATCTTTTCCTGTCTAAATATCTAAACACACAGAAACGAATTCAGACTTACTGGAAATTGCACGTGTGTACGGCCTTTTTCACGTCTGTTACTTTGTGAGGAAGTGATATCTTTTTGATTGCACAAGTTGCTATCAATTTGAATTTTATGATGTGTGCGGTCGCTTAGAGCTAAACTTGCCAAAATTTGTGCTTATCTTACTGCTCTCATCTAATTTTTCAAGTGTGATTGAGGAAACTAGATAACAGTTTGCTGCTTTATTTTTATTTTTTTTATTTCCTAGGATTTGCCCTAGTCATATTTGATGTGTTTTAATGTGTCTTGCCAATTTCTATGTATAAGCAAAAGCTCCAGTCATTTGAAAGTTTGAACTTTTATAGAATACTATTGTTAAAAACAAGTACACAAACTAGTGAAGCGCTGCTTATCTCCTTTACTAATTACTACGAACCTGTCTGCATCATACTTTGACATACGGTTTGTCCCTTCGGTCTTTGGAGTCAATCTTTAATAGTGTTGTTCTTTATTTACTCCCACGAAGTGTTTGGTTCTCCACCTTTGTTTAATATAATCATGCTAATTACAACTTTGATGCACTCCCTATTGGTGAGTTTGTTTCAAAACAATCTTATGGCTTTCTGAACCAGTAAGATGATTTTTTGGTATGTCATGCTTTTTTTTTCATAAATTTGTATATATTTGTTTCTGCAGCTGCAAGATTGGCTGGACTTATCTCTCAACCATTCAGTTCCATCATCTTTATTGATTCTGTCTAGGTAACCTAAACTTCAACTATCCAATAGCGATGGAATTGCGACAGTAGTGATTTTTTATGTTTTATTTTTTTTATTTTTTTAATTTTTTTTCCCTTCCTGTTGACACCTTCTTACAGAGCATTCAGCATCTCTGGTAAAGTGAAACCGGAGGAGGCAGTTCAAGCTACACTCTCATCTCTGCCTGATGAGGTTGTGGACACTGTTGGAGTAATGGCTTTGCCATCTGAAGATTCTGTATCGGAAAGGAGGAGGAAGTTAGAATTCCTGGAAATGCAAGAAGAATTAATCAAGGTCCGGTTCTGGTTACTTGTGTAGTGGGCTCTCGTTTGCATCAAAAGAAGAGATAATGAGTGTCATCATGTCAACAGTTGGTTAGAAAATTGAGCCCCGAGTGACAACTACCACTGATCCTTCTTTTGATCACACATATAATGGTTATGCTTGGCTCAAATTGTTAACCACTGTGTTTATACTTATTTAACTGTAAAAATTATGACAATGCTGGGAAAGAGTTCGACTTTCATATCAAGTGATAGACCATATGCTATATCTAGAATTACCATATGACATATTAATCATAAATGCACCCATGTACTTACTTTGGAATTCCTCTATAGTGGTCATTCGAGTCGCAATCACCCCCAAACAGTTCTTGATTGATTTTTGTTATTAAGTTGTCATACTTTTGAGCCTCATAATTTTGTGTAAAATGTCAAGTTTCTTAAATTAACCATGTCTCTGTTGTACCTGTGTAAGCTATTTGATTATTTCAAGAATTTTCACTTGTATGAGCGTCTTTTTAATTTTTGATATTGGTAAAGATTTGACATTGAAAATTTTCTTTTTCTTTTTTCTTTTTTTTTTCTTGTTTCTTGATTTTCTATTAGTAATTCTATAATTGTTGATCACAGGAGGAGGAAGAGAAAGAGGAGGAGGAGCAGGCTAGGTTGAAGGAATCTGTCACAGGGCAGAAGGATGTGGCCTTGGAAGAGATGGTGACCGCGACTGCAAAGGAAGCAGAGGAACGTGAAAAAGCAAAAACTTCGGATAAGCAAGAGCAACTTTGTGAGCTCAGTCGTGCACTGGCTGTATTAGCATCGGCATCGGTAAGGATAGTGTGCTTTGTTTTTGATGTTTTACATGTTGCTTAATATCACATATCATAAAAGTGTTACTTACTTTCCTGCTTCCAGTCTGTCACAAGGGAACGTGAAGAGTTCTTGAGACTTGTCAACAAAGAGGTAAATATAGATGTTATCTAATAACTTTTTGTAACAGCTAATATGTGTTTAAAAACTTGAAGCTGTGGAGAAGGCTCTTGGCAATGTAACCAATTTGATTTGATAAAATGTTGTATAAAATTGTTTACTTTAAAGATTTGATGCTCCATAATCCAAAAGTCTGAGTCTTTTCTTCCTTGCTGCCATCATCTTATTTCTCTCCATTCGTAATTCATCTTCGTTTTTTTTTTCTGGTTTAAGTCCCTTTTCAATTTTTAATTCTCTTAATTTTCAATTCATCTCGATCTTAATACTTCAATTCTCCCTCAATTGTTTCTTTTGAACTCAATCACTTCCTAGGTCTTATTAAGCTATCCCACGATGCTTGGGATGAGTTCAGATGTGATGATCATGCTTTTCTCATGCATGCTAAGCTAAAAGTATCTTAGGAAGATTTCTCAATACTAGATGGGTTGAAGACAGCTGTTTAAGATCTCTCATTGAAGTGTAATTTGCAGATAGAGTTGTACAATAACATGGTGGAGAAAGAGGGTACTGATGGAGAAGCAGCAGCCAGAAAGGCATATATGGCAGCTAGAGAGGAAAGTGATCTTGCTGCTGAGAGGGCTGCAGGCGATAAAGTATCTTCAGCACTCATAAACAGGGTAAGGCTAATTTTCATGGATTCCAGTTTCCTATTTCATATATTTTGTTGATCAGGATCCAACAATGTAAAGTGGAAGGGTCTTTCTTTATTTTCAGAAGGAAAAATAGACTATGTCCTTTTTGGTAGTTATTGGACTTCTGATTGAGAATTGTTCTATCAAGGTATGTCACATATGTTTTTGGTATTTTCACATTGTAGGTTGATGCTATGCTCCAAAAGCTTGAAAAGGAGATTGATGATGTAGATGCGAAAATTGGTGATCGGTGGCGGTTGCTTGATAGGTACCACTAGAATCTGGAATGAAGCTACAAAATTTATTGCAACTCTATGTTTGACCAAGGATCAGTATAAGAAAGCTTGTGATTTTTATTGTTTCATTCCACTGATTGACATGAAGTTTAGATTTCGTCCTGATTTGTCCACTAGCTATGTGATTTAACTCTTAAGTCAATGGCGGTTGTAAATATGACTTAGCTGTCATGATTTGCCCACTAGCTATGTGATTGAACTCGAAGTCAATGATGGTTGCAAATATGGCTTAGCAGTTCTCCAAATGTCTTTCATGATATGTTTATTGCCTTTCTGGAATTTATGTTGCTTTCAAATAGATTTCTGGTGAAAGATCAAACCACGTTAGTTGACTCCTTGCACTTTTGTTATTCATTTTTTCACAGTATTTTTTAGTTCAAACGATCTCATAAGTAATTTAATTGCCATTGATGGCTAGGGACTATGATGGCAAAGTGACTCCTGAAGAGGTTGCATCTGCTGCTATGTACCTGAAAGACACCTTAGATAAGGAGGGAATTCAAGAACTTATTGGCAAGCTGTCCAAGGATAGAGGTTTGTTATGCCACTTATTTTCCCTTTATCAGCCCCACCACAGATTTCACCCTATTTTATGAATATTATGAAATTGTGGCAATGTGCTGTCCTGGTAGAATGACAAGGAGGTATGACCTTCCTATTGAATGGCCAAAATTACTGTCAAGTTGTTACATTTATTTAAGGAAAACAAGTGTGAGTTAATGAAATATTATATAAAAAATAATCAACATCCTACTTCTGCTTCTATTGGGAACGGAAGTGTTGCCTTTTGAGGGATTAGCTGTAACTTTTCCCAAGTTTTAGTATCTTCTCACCTTTACATTGACACCATAGAGTCCATTTCTGGCACCTTTTTTTCCCTTTTAATTTGATGTTTCTGCTTCTGTAACTGGCAGAGGGAAAAATACTTGTGGAAGATATTATCAAGTTAGCTGACCAAGCAGAAGACGAGGAAACTGCTGAAGGAGGAAAAGCATAACAGAACTTCTGTTGATCAGTATATTCTTTGCGGTTCAGTTGTCTTGTGCAAATTTTTTCCGAGTCAGTTGATATATGTGTGAACTTGAAACTTGAAACGCGGATTTTTCTATTTTTTGCCTCTCATAGCAAAGGAAAATATAATCTGATAGATTGCTGGGTAAAAATTGGACATTTGCACAATTATAGAAAATAGGGGCAACTGACGCCTAAATTGGCAACATGGTTGAGGCATCACTCTCTCCGTGTTGTAATTCGCTGTGTATGAGATGGTTTTCGAAAGTATTTACAATCATGAATACTTCGATTAGTATTGGCCAGATTTTATGATATGACAATTTGTTGCCTTTGACCTATGAATATTTTGCTTCCTCTTGTTTGGTCTCTCTCCCTACTTGTTGGATTTGTGTACGGGTTACTTTCTCTTTGTTTATATTCATACTTTGCCTTAATCTTAGATGACCTCTGTCTGTCCTAATATAGGAAATATAATCCTGAAAATGTAAGAATATGCCTCACGTGCAACTCCACGAAATGTTGTTTCTTTTATCCTTTCATAAAAAAATTTCATGTCTTAGGGTTTTGTCAGATAATGATAAGTGGATACGTCTTAAAATAGGATATCAATTTGGATCATGTCCAATTCCATGAATTATTGTCCGGTTTAGCAATCATGGCAGGGGGTTTTTTCCTCCTGCAAATTTTTCTCGTGTCCCAATTTTCACTTACGATGCCAATGATGATGACCCGATGGGTTTCCAAATATGGAGCCGCGGTCGCATTGATATAGTGTCCTTCCTGCACAAATTGGTGGAATTTTTTCCAAATCAAGAACCCGAGGTGCATGTGCTTGCATATGGATTTCTTTCTTAAGCCTATCCTTCAAAACGTCTTATCAAATCAAATTTCATCAGGAAAAGATATGTCTAAAATAACAATCAATTTCTTTTTCAAATTTTGTTGCAGCTGCACGAGCCCTTCTTGTGTGACACAAGTAATCTACGAAGAAGTATTCTAAAACAAAATAAGAGATAGCTAACCAACTTTTAGAAAAAACATAATTGATGCATTAATTTCGATAGCTATACCACTCAGAATTTAAAGAACCTAAAGGAGCATGAGCCCTATACTTTGCGGAATGCCATTCTTTTTCACATTTGATGATAAATCTAATTTATTTATATGATGGAAATGAAACAGCAACATTTGCATATGGTGTGATACCAAGGTTCAAAAGCTTGCATATCTCCGTCTTATACTCAACAATTCTCTCCAAAAGTTGAGAATAGTAACAGTGAAGAACTCACATCCAAGCTTTGAGGTGTGGACTCATAAAAGGTTTGCTATATACCCTCTGTGAATATACATAGTATACCTTTTATCTGCAAATTTTACAGGCGAAAAAAGTTTTATTGATCAGACGAAGGAATAGAGATCTGCCTGAATACGCAGGTTACATGCTGACAGGTTACAACAGAAAAGTGAGCTTAAAAGATGGGCAAATAATTTATACAATTCACAGCTTATGATAGGCTCTTTCATATCTTTCTTTTGCATCACATTCATTCAAATTAAATTAAAGAATAAACATCTACTTGGGTTCGACTTTGGCTGGATATGTGTATCCTCCACTATAGTCGAAAGCATCATTCCCACTGGCATCCTTCCTAGGCAAAGAATCATTGTAAGGATGTTTTAGGCCACCTTTGCCAGCTCCAAACTCTGTAGCAGATGATGATGCAGAGGTTGAGTTTGTATTCAGACCATCATTCTGTAATATAGTTTCGAGGGCCTTCACAATCTCACTCATTGTCGGACGGTCTGCAGCCGATTCTTCCACACATTGCATGGCCAACTCAAGAAACCTAGGAAATTCTAAGAGATCTGGTGTGCTCCTTAGGACAGGATCCACTTTTTCCCCCAAGCCATAATGTGTTTGGTCGTTCTTGTCCATTGCTATTCTTGCTTCACGTACTATGTACTTTCCTTTCTCAATAGGCTGCTTAGCAGTAATCAGCTCAAGCATCACCACACCAAAGCTATAAACGTCGCTCTTCTCAGTTAACTGTTGTGTCATATAGTATTCGGGATCTAGGTAGCCCTACAAAAAAGTGCAAACTGCTTTGTTATAAAAACTTATGTGGATTCTACTGCAAACATGACATTATTTTTGTGTGCAGGTCTGTTTACCAGTGTGCCTTTCACTTGAGTAGAAACATGGCCTTTTGCGCAGTCAGATACCAGCTTAGACAAGCCAAAATCTGCAACCTTAGCTGTTAGATTTTCATCCAACAAGATGTTGGTAGACTTGACATCGCGATGAATGATTGGAGGATGTGCAAGTTCATGCAGGTAAGCTAATCCTCTGGCTGAACCCAAGGCAATCTGGATCCTTCTCTTCCAATCTAGATGGATTCCACTTTTTCCTGTGGATAACATGCAAATATTCTGTAATGTTAGTATCATCCGATTTAGGTTAGTCCTTAAACCGATGATGCAGAAGAGAAATGTTATCCTCACTCAGGTCAAGGCAACAATTTTATACCATAAAGTGTGACTGCTTAAGGAAGCAATGCTACCTGATAAACTTTCCCTTAGTGTTCCATTAGCCATAAACTCATAAACAAGTATCTGTTCTCCTTGTTCAAAACAAAATCCCACAAGGCCAACAAGGTTTTTGTGGTGTACTCTTGAAAGCAACTCAATTTCTGTCTTGAACTCGAGCCCACCTTGTGTGGATCCTCGTTCAGACCTTTTGATTGCAACTATTTGTCCACCGGACAGCTTTCCTCTGTAGACCTGAAGAACAAAAACAGGTAACTAAGTATACAAATTAAGAAACTTTTTGGACATGCATATAGGAAGGACTTCACTGGCAACCTTGCCGTAGCCTCCAGAGCCAATCTGATTGCTATCAGAGAAGTTATTGCTGCATTTCTTGAGCTCATCATAAGAGAACCATCTGGCTCCATTCAGCTGTGGTGCCGCTACATTCTCTTTGCCACTCGGAGCCCAAGATGCTAGATGCAAGAAATCAAGAAAACAAGTTAATAACTAGCCAATAACATCCAAAATGCAATGAGGCCAGCAAAATATGAGAATCACCAAAAGG
The DNA here is from genome assembly GCA_014898725.1 of Jacaranda copaia. NCBI lineage: Eukaryota > Viridiplantae > Streptophyta > Magnoliopsida > Lamiales > Bignoniaceae > Jacaranda > Jacaranda copaia. Next base: position 162,892 of record JACGDI010005441.1, read on the forward strand.
TTTACTCATCGATATGGCTTGTTCAGCTCGTTTTTTCTGTCGAAGGGCATATGTCCCTAACAGTGCTAGCATCACTAGCAGAAATCCACATCCGGTTGTTATTCCAGCAACTGCACCTGTGCTTAAGTGAGTTCTCCCGCGCCCATCTGAAGCATTATGACCATCTTTGTAACCAGAGAAAGTATTGCTATTTTTCAACACAAAAGTACGAACTGCTTAATTTTTTACCTCCAAAATTGTATTGATTTGCTATGAAAAGATACGGTCCAAACTCTGCTGGTGGCTTATAAGTTTGTTTAGTCAGTGAAAATCCAATTCTCTGGACCTCTGTCCTGTTGAAGTACTTTCCGTTGGTTGGAAAAAGTCCAAGCTCTATCTGAAGATAGTCATCATTATTGAAGAAGGGATTCTGCAGAGAAACCGATCCAGGAGAAAGGTCTAATTTTGTCCAAAGGCTTATTTCTAGAGAACGGAACAAGCTGGCATTAGACAAGCCCCTGAAAGAGGGTGCTCTGAAGTGAAGCATTCCTTCGTATGGATAAGCACATTCACAACTTTGTGGGTTGAGTTTCTGATCAGATTTACATGTTGCGCCTTGACAACCTGCAAGGCTAGTAGAATAAGGATTTCCGAGTTGCTGAATCCTACAGTATACGGTATTTTGCAGAGAAGCCGTGCATACTGGATTCCCAACCAACCTATAGTGCATGAGAAAGGTAAATGAGACTCAAGGACAACGTGTGCATATTTGTCTGCTCTGATGAACATAGAATCATTAACTATTCTTACATTAATGTACTTTTGTATTCAGAACCAAGTGTTACTGATGATATGTTGTTGTTCTCCAAATCGACGAGTTGAAGTTGCTGTCCAATGTTGCCGCTGATGTCTAACTTGTCAGCAAAGGCATTGTTCCTCAATTTCCTGTCAACAAATGGTCAAACTTAATGTCACTTGCCGAGGTTTTTTTCAGGAAATTTGTGTTGGCTTTGTGCTGATTGCCAGACTCACACTTGCTGAATCTGAGGTAAACTGAAAATTTCTGATGGCACTGATCCTTCTAATGGTCCATATTCAATTACCCTGAGCACCAAAACCATATTCATAACATGAGATCTGTTCTTCATTCTTTATTTTAAGGCAAAGATAAATATTTTGTTTGACTATGATTTCACATGTAACATGGTGTAATTAAGTTACTGAGATACTCACAAAGTAGTTAGTGACTGTAAAGTTGAGAACCAATCTGGAGCTTCCGACTGTTGAAAAGAGTTGTTGCTCAAGTCCCTACAAAACAAGAATGCTTCAAATAAACACAGATGAAAGGTAAAGGAGAACAGTATAATTCTTAAGTCCCAAAAAATGCATATTTCTTACACATAATTCAGGGAGTTCAAACCGGTTAAGTTAGGTAATGCACCAGACAACATATTATGAGCCAAATTCCTGCAATGCAAACTTAATGCTAGTAAATCATCATTAATCACTTTCAAATAATAGTTTGATACAGAAAACACCCACAGTTCAATAATGTTAGTAAGGTTGTTGAGATTTGATGGCACGTTTCCTTCCAGGGCATTGCGATCAAGTCGACTGGACATGACAATTAGGAAAACCAACATAAAAATCTAAGTGATTCATGACAAAACCAAAATGATGTAAAAACAAGAGATGAGATTAGATAAAGAGTTATTCACTCACAGAGCCTCAAGCGTCTGCACAAGTCCTACTGTAGATGTAATGTTCCCTTCTAGTTGATTCCCATCGAGCAGCCTGCCAAAGTTTCACCAGCTAAAAGATTCAAAAGAAAAAGATCCAAAAACTGGGAGATGAAGTAATATAGTTCTTGACTTACACGTGTATCAGCAACATGTCCGAGTTAAAAAGTTCACTTGGAATTTCACCTGAAAGCTGGTTTTTGTTGAAATGGCTGCAAAGTTATGACATTAGAAAAGGTGGTTTTTCTGTGGGATATACCAGATATTAGTTTTAGCTACACTCACAAGTGCTTCGCCTGTTTAAGTTGGTCGAGTCCTGGGCTAAAATCGGATGAAACAGGGATCTTTCCTGTCAACTGATTTTCTGCTAGATCAAGCCAATATAGCTTGGAGAGTTTACCCAAAGAAGGCGGTATGTCACCGTTTAAGTTATTTGAATTCAGGGCTCTGTCAATGTGTGTATCATTGGAAGAGAAAATAAGGCATTGTCCTACCGGATTTCACCAAAGAAAGATGGCTAAAAACAGAAGTTCTTACAGAAAAGTTAGCTCGGAAAGATTTCCAAGTTCCATTGGTATGCTGTTTGTAAAGCTACATCCAGCCAGAATTCTGAAGACCATATATGAAACTTGGTTAAGTTATGCAGAAGGAACGTGAACTACCTCATTGTTATGAGTTATTAGACCATACAATATCGTCAACTTTTGTAGGTCTCCCAGCCGCGGAGAGAGGGAACCGGTGAGGCCAGGGTTGAACGACAAATCTCTGCGGTCAAAAAAATTCAAATCTTAGGCTAGAAAAACAGCGAAATTTAGATTATATGAAGAGAGGCAAAAGAACTCACAAGGAAACCAGTTCACTGAGACCTCCTATGTCACCACTCAGTTTACCAGTTAGTCCCATTGTTGATAAACCTCTGCAGAATCATTAAGTATTCATACACACACACACACAAACAAGAATCATTTGTTTATAATGTTAGGCTGCTTTTTGTTGTCGTTTAGCAAAATGGAATACGATATGCTCACATTGAAGTGACCCTTGAGTTGTTGCAGACAACTCCCTCCCAGGCTGCACAAGGATCATTCGACTTATCCCAGCTTGGTGGCGTGTTTCCCCACTGATCTTTTAGTGATTGAAGAACGGCAGCTGCATTGATTTTTCAAGCAAAACAGAGATCTTACTTGAGGCCCTTTTACGATCCTATGTTTGGACATGAAAACTCAAGACTCAAAAGTAAAATCTAAGTAATGATCAGACAAAGAGCAGACTCCAAAAACTCCTAAGCAGGCAAGTATCTAGTATTTACTGTTGATGTTCTTTCCATCCAAAAAGGAGTCTGTTTTTTCAGTCTGCGTTCTACTTCTATAGGAACAGCTAAAGAAACTGGGGTCAATAAACTAGTAGTCACAGGAAGCTCCTTAGAACAGCATGCCGAAATGCAATTATTCTCAAAACACACACACAAAAAATACTTAAAACAATTAGTAGGAGAACTTTTACCGTCTTGTGAGTTCGTCACAGCGTAGATGGCATGAATCCATAGGAAGAACTCCAGCATATAGGGGAAGAGCAGCCGCCGTGTGGCAGCCATGGCTGCTGCACTTTTCCTCCTTAAGACAATCAATAAACTATATCCCTATAAAGCTCTCTATTGATCAGTCACAGAACCTTGTCGTTGAATTTGTTACCAAAGCAGAACAGTAAATCCCACATATCTTTTCTTTCTTGTAATGCCCTGCAGAGATAAAGATCAAGAGCAAGAAAAGCTTAAAACTATCTAGCTTTGCTAGTTTAAATAATGAATCTTGTCTTGGAAGCCAACTCAACTAATCCATCCTTCCATCCTCCACTATCTGTCCAAGAAAAAAGGTTCAACTTCTTTTGCCATCCCATGATTCATCATTACTCTACACTAATGACAGCATGAAACCACAACAAACCTACAATGATGTTTAATTTGGACTTGCATTTGTTTAATGAATTGATTTTTTTACTCGTTAAATCCGCCCTGCCTGCCTCACCATGTAAAACTACAACCAATGATCCTATACAATGAAAATGGCATCTCCGTCCATTATGCTATAGTTTAATCTACCGCACAACTGCGCATTGTTTGAAATTTTCTGCAAGTGAGGCATCTTTTAGGCAGGCCCTACAAGTCATTTTTAGTGTTAATGCTGGTCTTATTATTACAATCATTCTTACTAGTTTTGTTGTCACTCATTCCCCGCACTATTTGTTTGTTTTATGTTGCCTTGATTTGCTACAAATCCGAGCTCAAACTTTGTAATCATTCGACTAACTTATGATGATCTTATGATAATTCTACGATACTAAACTTTTGAATCTTAGTATTTGCTATGTTGTTTAATATTCTTAAATTAATTTTTCAAGAAACAAATAACTAAAGAGTATTTGTTGTGCGACAAAAATTTTTCCATATTAAAATCTTAAAAAGAAAACCTTTATTTTGGTCAAAAAATTGAAAGAAGAAGGCAGAAAACAGTTTCTTAGCATCATATGCCATCTGGACATAGGTATTTCTGACCTTCAGTCATTGAATTAATCTAACTACAGCCTGTCCAAAAATATTAATGTTTCAACAATCAACCATTCTTTGTTTTATCAGAAAAATCAATTGATATTTTGGACCTTTGCCCAATTCTATTTTATTTCCTCGGCCTGCAAAGCCATGCATGACAAAATTGTTTAATGTACAAGAAAGACAAAAATATGAACCTAGGCCTGCATTCAATCCTTTTCCCCCCTTCTGTTGTTAGTTTGCTGACTGGTTCTTTCATTTATTTGACTTGTTCTTGCATGTATTGTGATTAGAACTATTGTCACTTTCATCATTTGGGTATATAATTGTGGGACATAACTTCGAGGATGTCTTGTATGGAATTGAAATTCTTCATTGCTATGGGAAAATGGGAGAAGATCAACTTGTCCATGCTACTTAAAAGTAATTTTCTTGCACTTTGGAGTTGGCTCACTTTATGTAGGTTGGGTCCGACTTGAAGTTAGACTCGATCATGGCTGTCCACTCAATTGTTAATTGTAGACATATGCCCTCATTCTCATTATCTAGACTTAACAATCCACCTTAGAAATTCTCATATAATTAACCCTACTCACATAACTCCAAATGTATATTTTTAATTTGCTGTTTTATTATTTTGGTCTTTTAGTTATTATCCCTTTAAGCATTAAAACGTTCATATTGTAATTCACAGCGATTTGAATCTTATATTGATTTTAGGTTAGACCCCAAGTTTGAATGGCTCATGAAAAGAGAATGATCTAATGGATCAGAATAAATTGATGTTAGATTAGATCTATTGAACGATCACAAATCTCTCATAAATATTTCAAACTACTCCGATGTCTTTATACTTCAAAAGGAGAATGTTATGATTAATTATCAAAAAATAGAAGTGATCATCAAAGAAGCTCTATAAACTATATATCTAGCCATTCTCAAACATCATTAAAATAAGCTTGTCAAGACTGTTGGATCTATCTAGCCCTATTTGGTATGTAGATTGACAAGACAGCAAAAGACACAAGAGCCCAAATGGATGCCAATTATCCCACCAAAAGAAAGTATGCTTATTAGAATCAATCACTCTTTTTGAAACAAATTCTAAACTCTATGTTTAGATCTTAGATTTTAATGTGGAAAATGGTAGATGCAATTCTATGACTTAATATTTATACATTTTGAGTTTTCTTTTTATTTTTCTCACTATTTCCTTAATCCAAACATAATATGAATGAAGAATTTTCTATCATGTCCATGGACTTTTTGCAAGGGATTTAAGGCCCCCAAAACTTCTATCTTTAAGGTAATTGCACTAATCCATTTGCTCCAACTTGATTCAAAATTGAAAATCCTTTGATAGGACATGCTATACATGTATAGTAATGTGTGGAACATTTCAATCATTCGTAAGTTTAAGTCTCAATCGAGACAATTGAAAATTTGGTTGTAAGCTTTTATATTTACAGATGGATCAATTATAGATTTGAGTTCTATAAAAATAATTGGGGGAATTAATAATGATCCTCTTAAAAAAGTTTGAGTTTCAAAGATTTTTCTTTTTATGGACAACAAGATCAATTTTCAGGTAATTTTATTAATATTATTTTTTATCTCAAAGTCAAACCAAAAAAAAGTTACTTAAGCACTTTATCTATGTTTTAGAGACTTTCTTACAAGAATAAAAGATAATTCATCAATAGACTTAGATAGAGAAGATAATAATTTTCAATATTTGTACAAACAAATAGTTAGATCAAGACTTTATCTTGAACTTATTTATTTATGACATGAAATAAAAAATAAAATATTAATTAAAATAGAGGATTTAGATTGATAAATAGGTGAACTTTTTTATACACTCAATAACATGTAATGAAACCTAATCAAACTCTAATGCAATGAACTGTATTCACTTTCAAAATTTTGTCAAAACTTTGATTGAAATTTTGTATTTTCTACTCTTGTGAAACAAAATCCAACTCAGGTCTTAATTTTGTTGGATATTTACTGGAATTTTAGAATATCCTCAAGATTTTTGAACTTTTAAATAATTAAAATATCTTATGTTTAAAGAATTTATAGTGCATGGTAATAAATTATGAAAGAGTACTTGCAATTACAAACTTGATAATGAAATAATAACAAATAATTAAACAAATGATTTTTCAATGCATATAATTATAATTACTTTGATTTAGAGAATGGTCTTGGGGGAAAAATATTTCTATGTTAAGAAATAAATCTTGTGTTTGTGACATGCAAAATAAAATATCAATAAATATTTTAAACGGATTAAACTTATAGAAAATACGAACAACATTTTGGAAATGCTACTTTATTTTTAAATTGTACACAATAAACTTTTTACTCACATCACTTTATCAAACACATCATATAGATCATATATATCTAATATGAACGATGAATAGTTGTGTTATTAAAATATACAAATATTCATTTAAAATTTATACTACATTCTAAAATCAAAATTTTCCTCATCTAATTTGTGGATATAAAGTGGAGATCCATGGTTGTTGAAAAGTATGAAGGAATATTTGCAATAAAAAAGACTACAATTTTTTAGTTGTGTATGTATTATTATGATTTGTGAGATACTAATTAATTGTGTAGGTCAAACAAATATGGACTCAAATAGATTAGAAGGGTGTTTGGCTAAACTTATTTAAAATATCTTATAAGTTCTTATATTTTATAAAATATTTGCTTATAAAATATTTTTGAAGTTTATGAAATATTAGATCTTATTTTTAAAAAAGTTGTTGAAATGCTTTAATAAAATAAGATATTGAAACTTATAAAATGTTAATAATGACAATTTTATAATTAAAATGATAAAAAATAAAAAATTTTGTTAAAATCTTAAAAATAAGTTAAGATTTTCTTACTTCTTTTAAAAGAATTTATAAATTTTTAATATCTTATTTTAAAAATTTGTAAGCTTTTTTCTAAAAAAACAACCAAACATCTAATCAATAAACTGCATACCGCAAAATAGTTGGGCTCAAGAATCCTAACATCAGTACTTTTCATTGCAATGTAATTGGGCTTTACAGGCCCAAACCCAACAATTAGGCCCATGTTCCTGCCAATGAAAGTGCCATACCCGACCCGTAATGATTTTTATTTAATTTTCCCTTCTTCTTTTTTTCTTTTTTCTTTTACTACTGCCAAATTATGACAGAATAAAACAAATGGAAAATATATATATAGAGAGAGAGAATCTCACATAACCACCAATTGTGCATATTTGTTTACTGCTGCTCACGCTCTATCCTCTCTCTCTGGATTCGTATCTGTTTCAGACAATTTTCCACAATGCCCATGGATCAAGCGGAGCTCTCCACCGACCAGGTATGCGGCTGCCTATACTTACACTTCACCTATGTGTATACATTCAATAGACGCCTTGACGGGCACAAACAATTGTCGGATCTATTTGAAGTGTTGGTAATTGGGAGTCAAAATAGTGGAAAATTTCTTTGTTGATCGTGGTTTCTGTTTGGACATTGAGCTATTTATGAGAAAAGTTTTGATTTTTTTATCAGGTGTTTAATGGAATTAAGGGTTTGATTCTTTGTGTTTTTTTAATGCCATTGGTTTTTGGTGAAGGTTTTGAGGAGGGATATTCCATGGGAGACTTATATGACGACTAAGTTGATCACGGGAACTGGGCTTCAGCTGTTGCGGCGATACGATAAGAAACCTGAGAACTACAAGGCTCAGTTGCTGGATGATGTATGTATCTTACTGCTATGTGTCTGTTTTGTTTGGGAGTTGTTCGTTGAGGTTTTGAAAGAATGTGGAAGTGTGAATTGTTCGGGAATTATTAGTTGATTTGTGGTACTCAAAAATTGCCTGTGTTTTCTTATATGAAATTAGAATGTTGCTTTGCCGATTTGAGGTTTTTCTTTCTTTCTCTTTTCTTTCTTTCTTTCTTTAACCCCCCCTTCCCCCTTCAATTTTTTGCTTTGTTGTCATTCTAGTTTTGAGCTAAGTAAGAAGCAAATGGGAATGACTTCGTGGAATAGTTCTTTCTGAAAAAAGTGAAGAAGGGAAAAGGTTGATGTATTAAAAAAGAAGCTATGCGCCTTCCCTTGGGTGTTTGTAAATGTCATTATGTTACGGTTTTTAAATAGGTTGCTAGTTCTGATTTTCCTTCAGCTGCTATCATGAATTATGAGTGATATGTGATACAGTTGGAGAAATTTCATTGAAGGGCACATGTTCACGTGCAGTTAGGACATTCAATATCTGTTGTTTGCCCTGTGTTTGATATGGTGCTTTATGTCGTTACTCGAGGTTCAAAGGAGGCTCAAAAGTGACATAATATGGTCATGTAAATGGCTCCTTTAAGCAATTTTCATTAGACAATAGTTGACAGCTTGAGAAAACCATTGCAGGATGGTCCAGCTTACATTCGTGTTTTTGTGAGCATCTTGCGTGACATATTCAAGGAAGAAACTGTGGAATATGTTTTAGCTATTATTGATGAAATGCTCTCAGGTGACTGACAAAATGCATGAGCTGTTCAATTAAATTTTGCCATATCAAGTGGCTAACCTTTTCTTTTCTCTTCCATGGCAGCAAACCCCAAAAGAGCCAGACTATTTCATGATAAGTCTCTGACCAACGAGGATATATATGAGCCTTTTGTGAGGCAAGGATTATGCACGTGCTATTCTTGCATTTTCTGTCTGTGACATGATTTTATCCCTTTCCGTTGACTGAATATAATATTGTTTTAAGTGCTGCTACTTCTCTGTCTTCCTAAGCAAAGGTGGAGCAGCACCGTTTAGCATCCATTGCTACTTAGTTAGACTAGCATTTACTCTAAGGGATTCCTTTCCCCTTTTTGTTGAAATTGTGATCCTTGCCACCCAGGTTTTGAAGATCCTTGACCAGAAAATCCCTCTTCCCACCCCAACGGAGGGAAAACAAAAGAAAATGAAAATAAAAATGGATTACGCATATGCTGCATGATTGGTTGTATCTGCTGTGCGTGTTGATTAGGGCTGCTATTTGATACAAATTGTAAACAATTTTCTCACTAATCTTGAATCAAGTAACTGTATAGTATGTGAAGAGAACCTTTCATTACCTTGGAATGGATGACATACCCCAATTTTTTTGGCAGATTGCTCTGGAAAGGTAACTGGTTTATACAAGAGAAGAGCTGCAAGATACTTTCTTTGATAGTAAGGTGTAAAAATAAGTACACAACTTGGCATGTAAACTTATTATTTGTCCTCTGCATAACTTACCTTCCATCGTTAATTCCAGTGGGAGGCCAAAAGCTCATGAGAGTGCCGTTGCTAATGGGTTATCAAATTTGAAGATGGAAATTACTACTACAGATGATGTTTTAAAGGGACTGGTTGAGTGGTTGTGCACTCAGGTTTGTGTTCTTTCCATTCTTTATCTCGTTAGTTTGGTAAGGGGGGTGATAGGTTTTTCGAACTGTTTGATGGCAGTCTGCGTTATGTCTTGCCACATTGGAAATGAAACATTAACAATTTCAGAATAGGAGTGTACATATCTAGGGCACCTACAATTGTACGAGGATTTCATAAATCTAGAACTCTTGCACAGCAAAGGATAAAGCTATAGTTAAAATCCAAAACTGCAAAAGCACAACATAGGAAATTAAAAAAGTGCTCTTGAAAGGAAAAAGTTCTGATTTATGCTTTCGGAATTTAGCTTGAAAGCAAAGAGAATTAAACATATGATTACACTGAATAAGTGAGCTGTAGAATAAAGGTGAGGTAGCTTTCATCTTGTCGCACAGTTTTAACTAAATGTTTCACTGACTATTGTTACTCTTCCTTTTGATGAAGATGCACTACTCTATGAATCTAAATGATTGGTAGACTTGGATGACTGTTCAACAACAATCAGTAAAAACATGGACCAGTCTAAATGGTGGCTGTTGGTGTTGATCTCCCATTTTTATACACTTTTTAGTATATAAGATGTAAGTTAGCAGTGTAAACAAATTTCAGATTTGCAATGTTTTAAACTCTTGTAAAGCTTAAAAAAACTTAAACTTTAATTTTCAAACAGTGTAAGCATTATTGATACTTCATACTGTTTGTAAGTTGAATTTCTCCATTAATTTTGAAAGAAAAATCTAAAAATGTGTAGCTAGCTAGAAGATTGTTCTTATCGTGAGCTGTGTTTAGGGAATAAATTGTTGAGTGTACCATCAATATCTCTCCACTGGGGAAAATTATTGGATCTTCATCCAAACTACATTAGCCACCAATTCTTGTATTTGTTCTTATCTATTTATGCAGCTGAAGAAGCCCTCTCATCCTAGCCGTGGAATTCCAACAGCTATTAATTGTCTTGCAACTCTACTGAAAGAGTCTGTGGTGCGATCTTCATTTGTTCAAGCAGATGGAGTAAAATTGCTTATTCCTCTAATATCTCCTGCATCAACTCAGCAATCCATCCAGGTAAAGTGCATTCAAGATTGATGTATGGTAATGCATCCAACTTCGTCGTTTCAGAACCTATTAAGGTATCTGGTGCGCTGGGTTCAGACTCTTACCCTACACAAGAAAAATTGGCATGCTTGGCCTTTTGGTTTTGTAATAGTAACTTATAATTTCTCATAACTGGATAACAGCTCCTCTATGAAACATGCCTTTGTGTGTGGCTCCTGTCTTACTATGAGCCTGCAATTGAGTACTTGGCTACTTCTAGATCCTTGCCCCGGTTTATTGAAGTTGTCAAGGGATCCACAAAAGAAAAAGTGAGTTTCATATTATAATACATTTATTGTGTATATTGACATTTTTAGAACCCTGTAAATATCAGTTCCATCAATACTGTTTTCCTATCTTGATGATAAATATCATTCAGTTTACAGAATACTACATTTCTCTCATTGGAAAACCTTTTCAACTCCCCCCTCTGAGAATAATTTTCTCCCCGTTTATGGTAGGTTGTCAGGGTAGTAGTCTTGACTCTCAGAAATTTGTTGCACAAAGGAACATTTGGTGCTCAGATGGTAGACCTAGGATTGCCACAGCTTGTTCAGAATTTGAAAGCGCAGGCGTGGAGTGACGAGGTGAGACATTATTTTCTAGGAATGCGAACCAATCATGATGTGATTACTTATTTCTTGCATCAGAAAAGATATATTTGAACAAAAATTCCATGCGGGAGTTTTGCCAAAGTTGCGTATTCTTTCAATTAGGAGACAAAGTGCCAATTAATTATTTCTTTTAATCACACAACAATTTAGCATTTACTTAGTCTGCATGTATTTTCATGTGACACTGCCACGGTCGATATCCCATGGATCTGCCTTATCATCTGTTTTGTCAAGATTACAGCCATGCCAAGTTACTGGTGTTGAGTGCACTAATTTTTCCCCCCTTTTGTTTATTATTCTCAACAAAATTTCTTCTTTTCCTTGGTCTGTCCTTATATACTTTTTTTTTTTTAAAAATACTGGGTAGGGATTGAGTTGGGGTTGATCAACTTATAAGATATATGCGGCATAATAAGATATATGCGGCATAATAAGATAGCTTTTACTCGAGTGTGAGTTGAAACAACATTTCTACAACTCGCTCTTGTTGTGTTAAAAATTTAAGTACTGTTGCTGTATTGAGCGTGCTTGATTGCTCTCGATGTCTGCTTTATGGTGAGGTGAATGAAGCTTCACCCAGGTCCGAGCGCTAGCAATCTTATCCTACTCCCTTCTGTAATGGACTTCCCCAGTTCTTCGAGGCCCTTGATTGTAGCTGCTGAACTTACCCTGCAGGATCTGCTGGAAGCTCTGAACCAACTGGAAGAAGGACTGAAAGATAACATCAAGAAGCTAAGTTCTTTTGATAAGTATAAGCAGGAAGTCCTCCTTGGACATCTTGACTGGTCGCCCATGCATAAAGATCCTATATTCTGGCGGGACAATATTACAAATTTTGAAGAGCATGATTTTCAGGTAGGATTCCATGCATTGGCACCACTTGGAATGATCTCTATTGATACCCCATCCCATATTATTACCAGTTTCTTCTTCATTCTTCTCCTTCAGGAAGAACACTCATAAACTGATGAATCGTTTTGAATGTGGTATTTTTCTTCTCTTCTTTTTGCACATAAGTTGATGCTTCGACACATCACTGCAGATCCTAAGGGTCCTGATCACGATTTTGGACACATCTTCTGATCCCAGAACACTTGCTGTCGCTTGCTATGATCTTTCACAGTTCATACAGTGCCATCCGGCTGGGCGAATCATCGTGACTGACCTCAAAGCAAAGGAGCGAGTGATTAAACTGATGAACCATGAAAATGCGGAGGTTACCAAGAATGCCTTGCTCTGCATCCAAAGGCTATTTCTAGGTGCCAAATATGCAAGCTTTTTGCAGGCTTAAAAGTACTGTTTATAAAAGTTATTGCTTTTACAATAACTTGCTACCCTCAGGAGCATTGCAGGTGTAGCGCCTTTTTCATCGGTTGTTCACTGTGATCAATGTGTGAAGAGTTATTTATTTTGTCCTCATTCCAATAAGATGAAAAATGTTTGTATTCTATGCTTCACATTTGTACCTTAACTATTCATTAATGTAAGCACGTCCGTCTCTTGGCCATCTTTTACTTGATAATTTCATAATTATAGTAAGCAGTCTCTCCCATGTTTTGCTGGATCTTCATTTTCAGTAACGTAACTTTGCTTCTGTCGTGAAATTAAGAGCATGTTTGGTTAATGTTTCTATTTCCATTTTTTTTTCAATATTTTTAAATTTGAAGAGTTAACTTGAAAAAATAAGTTTTATTTGGATGATTTGTCGGAAAAATAATGATTTTATAAGGTATTGTTGGTTGCAGGTAGAGAGAGATAGTAATAACAAAAATAGAGAGAAAATAAATATTTGTAATTGGATAATGCATTTTAAGAAAAAAAATGAGTTGGATTTTTTGTAAAAATATTAATAAGTTGTAGATAATTCATTTTCAAATCGTAGAAAGAGTGGGTGAAAATGAGTTTTAAAATATAAACAAATAAGACTTAGGTAATATGAATTGTGAAAGTTTAAAAGTTATTTACATTTAGCTGGTCATGCTGAGAAAAAGAAAAATACAAATGATAAATGCATATTGATTAATTTTATTATTAATCAAATGATTAACATATTCATTAATAATGATTACACAGTTACCTATACTGTTTCCTTTATTTATGAGTTTTCATGGAAGTAACCATATTGATTAATAATGATTACACCGTTTCTATTTTCTTTATATATGAGTTCACATGTAAGTAAATTTTTATGTCATATGACAATAGTTTAAGTGGGTGAATTATAAATTTTATGATATTGTGATTACAATTTATACTGAGTTTTATTATTTTATTATTTAAATTGAAATTGAGCAAGAACTGGCATGGAATTTTTTTAGGATAGGCCAACGATATGTGTTTGAAAATAAATAAAAAATAAATTTTTTCTGTACATATGTACATTTGAAATAATAATATTGGTTGTAGAATTTGGCTTTTGGTAATTTATTAGTCTTGTACTCATAGTCATTAGTGATCATTTAATAATAATATCTACTTATTCAATAATAATTATTTATGGTCCACAATAGGCTATTTTTTCAGTTGTTAATAATTTATTGTGAATGTAAGATTAAAAAATTAGAAGATTTTTTTCCAAGAATATTCTCAAAACAATAAACAACAAATGAGTATGGCAACATAGAGATTTTACAACATCAAAATTATTAAAAGTTACTATAAAAAATTTAATAAATATTAAATGATTTGACTTTTTACATTTCATATTTAGTTAATATGATCGAATCCACACCATCAGTTTTCGAATTGGATCATAACCAAGGAATCTAGACCGTGCACCTGCGTTACACCGTAGAGTTTCTTGGTTCGAAGAGCCGAAATTGTTACGGGGCACAAAGGCGCTTTGCTTTTGCTTTCAAACTAAAAAATAATTTAAAGTGAACGAGGAAAATTCGCTCAGATTGTACTGAATTCAAGATTCCACCTTGCTCTAAATACTTTCTCTCTCTACCACTGCATACATATCATTTGTATATATATGCATACGTTTCTGTGTTAGTAAACGCTGTGGCATACTTTGTTTCCGGGTTTGGATCTTAGCTGGAATGGGAGCTTGTGCAGTTGAATTTGAGAATTTTTGAATTCGTTAAGCTGGTAATTTTGATTTTTCGAGGAAAGTCTTGGTCTTGATAGTGTTTAGGGATTTTATTGGGTTTACTCGTGGTATTCAAGTGATTATGCGGAATTTAGGGTTTGGTTGTTTGGCGTCTGGTTTGGGGATGGGAATTGAATGTGGGTTGTGTTTGATTTTACATGTGGGTCCTGACTGAAGTAAAAAGCTCTGTGCTTTCATTTTGTATCTAAGTTAATTATTTTTTGTGTAATTCTAGGGTTTGAATGTTGTGAATGTACATAGGGACAAAAAATTAAAAAGAGTTGTCTGTAAGAGTAGAATAATTATTGGCTGTGATTAAAGAGGGGGAAGGGAAAAATGTTTTATTCACAGTTCATATTGGCGAAAAAGGGGCCATTGGGGACCATTTGGATAGCTGCGCATTTGGAGCGTAAGCTTCGTAAGAATCAGGTTGCTGATACGGATATTGGAGTTTCTGTAGGTAAAGTTTTGACTTTTCTTCATTAATGTCACTCTATTGCATATCTGAAGTTATTTATCTTGCTTAATCTGTCTTAATGATATATCCTAATGGTTGGCACAAGTACATGATGCACACACATACCTCTAAGTTGATGGAAATTATGGTTTGAATGGTGGTAGTAAAAATAAGGAAAAAGTAGAAAGAAATTGTTATTCATAAGGTGACTTGTGATTGCATTACTAATTTTGAATATGTATGGTGGCTTGCATCGCTTAATTGTCTATTCCTTCTTAAGGAGCTGCGTTTGGTATTGGCTAATTGGTGGTTGGAATTAGCAAAAGCGATCGAATTGGATTTTGGTGTCTTAAATACCAAATTGGGGAAGTAGTGGAAATTTTAGTTCCATCAAATATAGGTTCAGTTTTGATGGATTGTGTACTGTGGCAAGGTCAATAGCACCTGATAGCAACACTTGTTGAGTACTTCCCATAGTTCGAATCTAACATTTGGTGCCTCAAAGCCTGCTTTCATTTCATAAAATTGATTCTCTTTCTCTGTATCTCTAATACATGAATCCATATTTAAGTGCATTTAGATTTTTGATCTAGTTTCATTTTCTTTATGTTAGGGAGAAAGAAAAAGGAATTGTTTACCTATCTTAGTTCTCCAGAAGCCATAGATATTATTCACTGTATTGCAACTATTCTGTGCTTCCTATGCATGTTTCCTTTAGGAAGTGGGAGACTGCACTCATTTAGGAAAATAGAATACATCTGGCAGGTGGATGTGCCATACTTCTCTGAACTGCAGGAATGAAATCCGATGAAAGAATTGACTTCAGTTACTTTGGGCTTTTGTTCGGCTATGCAACAATGTTTAGTTCAAGTCTCTCAACACAGGAAGAAATCAATAGATCATGTTAATATGCGATGGGATGTAATTAGCATCATGAATCTTGTGTACTTTACGTTATGCTATTCCTTCAGAACCTAATCAATTAGTCTTTGTGTACTCATATCACACTTCAGAAGTCTTGCCCTTGGTCAATCTGCTGAGGGATGTTCTGGGGATTCTGACTGCTGCTTACTGTTCCTTTTTGGAATACAGAATTAAGTGCTAGAAGAAGAGGAATTGCTTTCATGGGTTTACTTCATTCAAATATAGCACAGATGATCAAAAGGAAGTAATAATATGATCTGTGATTGAACAAAGTGAAAACCATGATATTTAAACTTCTCAGTTTGATAAAGGTGTGCAGAGATAGTAAATCGTAGTTTTTATATGTTTCACCACAGTGCTAAATATGGAAACACAATTGGGTAATTGACATTAGTGAAACCACTTATTTCCTTATAGTTACCATGAAACGCTGCCTTGTAACTGTAACAAGGCATAAAACCTTATGCATGATTTGCATGCAGGAATAATCTTGCTATGAAATTACTAAATTCATCTTCGATTAATTTAATTATCACCTTTACTGTTTATTCTACTGCTAATTTTAAGGATGGAAGTTTTTGAACTATACTCCTCTTTTGTTGTCTGGCCATTTTATTTATGATCGTAAAATACTCCTTGTTTAATATCTGCTGCTTATACTGTACAGACTCAATTCTATTTCCTGAGGTGCCCATTGCGCTCCGATTGTCCAGCCATCTTCTGCTTGGCGTGGTGAGAATCTATAATAGAAAGGTGAACTACCTCTTTGATGATTGCAGTGAGGCTTTGCTCAAAATCAAGCAAGCTTTTCGCTCTACTGCTGTGGATCTACCTCCAGAAGAGTCAAAGGCGCCATATCACTCCATTACCTTGCCAGAGACATTTGACCTTGATGATTTTGAACTGCCTGAGAGTGACATTTTCCAGGGGTTTGTTTGAAAATTTTTAGTTCCTTTCTTTATCTTTATAAATGTGCTTGAACTTTTAGAAAATTTGTTAGCCCATTGAAATTGAAGTCTACTTGTCCTCAATTTCGTGCAAATGCATTTGCAGTAGCTCCATCAATGGACATAACATGATATAAGGTTAAGTTGATTAATTGACTAGTAGATATAGAAAGAGCTTGGTCTCTATCTAAGTGACATGGTAAACTGATTCATAACACTTGGATGTACATATTGAGTTAGGTCATATCATGTTAGTTTTTGCTAGGATGATTGGAAAAGATTGTGTTATACTTTATCTTTCAATTGTGGGCATTTTGTTTTATCTGGTCTAACATGTCTGCAAAATTTGCAGTAACTATGTAGATCATCATATTAGTTCGAGGGAGCAAATCACCCTTCAGGATACAATGGAGGGTGTCAGTTACTCCACATCAAAGTTTGGGCTGGATGGTTAGTGGCGCTTTTGCTTGTTTGCATGACCTCCTTGTTGTAGTTGTTCTAACTATTACATCTTGCATCATCATATTATGTCTTGCAGCAGCAACTAAATACAATGAAAGTTTTCACTAGTTATAACTGTGATGCTTCTATATGTTTCTTTCCCTTAATATTTGCTTGTGTTGTTCTTAGAGAGATTTGGGGATGGCGATGCATCTGGATTGGACCTTGACGAGGTACATCATGATTAAAGTTGTTATTATGTTTTATTCTTTCTCATTTTTTGCAGTATTGTGGACAGTTGTTCTTTTTTGATTTCTAGAATCATGTGGTGTTGTTTTGGAGAACTTTAAGCCATAATATATGGTCTTATTTGATGCATGTAGCAAGCTATATGAATTAGACTTTATTATTGGTATACCACATTGAAACTGATCACTTCAAATGTTGGAAAGTGCTTTTTCCTTTTTGCATTTGCTAGTAGAATTGCATGAAAATGTTTTCTTTGATGCATTATTGTTTATAATATTTGCCATCTTTGCATTTTGATTGATGGATTTATGAAGATTGGAGTTGGGGATAATGATAGTGGAGCTGAGCTAGTTCAATGTATTCTCACAGACTAATTCATGCAACATCATCATATTTTCAGACCTTTGGAGTATTAAATAAAAGATAAAAGTTGAGCTTTTGAAGCACTTGTGGAAGATCTCTAAAGATGTTCTCTGTTGCTCTTTCCTCTGATCCTAACTGGGAATGTGACTTTATTGCTTATTCAGTTCATTTTAAAGTTGCATTGCCCTTCAGATTATAAGATGTAGCAAGGCATGTATTTCATAATCCTGGGGAAACTTTGAAGGTTTTCTGGAATACTAAGCACTCATTTGCCTATATGAAAGCTGTTGGAATCATTAAATAAATTTGGTTCCCCAGTTGTCAAGAAGGCGGACAAACTTCTTCCCGTGCTTTGTTTTAAAGATCTGAAACAGCAATGTTATTGAATAACATTGTTGACTCAAAAAAATGTTGGCTCTTAATAGCTGTTTTTCACTGCAATTGCATACAGGAATTATTGTTGGATAAAATTGGCACTGCAGGACATGCTGATGAGAGGTTAGTTTCACTTTCAATTCTTTTGTGGCGAAGCTAATGTTTAATGGTTATATGGTGCAGTAATCTGCTATTGCATTTAGATCATAAAAGTAGCATATATATACCATTATGAATTTTAACATTGAATCCTTCAAAGTGCCTGAAGATAAAGAGAAGACGAGATAAAAGATAACTGCATTTTAGGCAGTATCTGATAGTTGTTTTGGTCTATACGGTAGTGGTATGCTAGTTACAAGATTTCTAAGGGGTGGATCTGATGTTCCCGGTGGATTGGGTCTTATTTGTTAGATTATTGACTTCCTAGGTCATATCTAGTATGGGTTCAATCGTGTTATATGGGTTCAAAGTGGATCAATTGTGGATCCAATAAAATACATGCATCAATTTGAAATGTTAGGATTAACTAGTCAAAAATATTTGAATTACAATTCCTCTGTTAGAACACATATGACCTTATAAATATAGAAGTGTACAATTATGTTGTATTCTTGGCATAATGCGCGGCCTACCTCACCCCCACTATAAGCCCTTGTCCTACTCTTCTTTGTTCATCTGCTGAATCCTCCACTGCTGCCTCCTCTCTGCCACCCATCTCCCCCACTGGCTCTCAACATGCCATCACCAACAACTTTTATCCCTTCCCTACCACTGCAGGAAAAAGTAATTTTGCCCCAGATTTGTCAAGTGGCCATGAAGGGTCACCCGATGTTAAGCTATACATGCTTGTATTTTTTTACTCCTGCTTCCCCTTTGGGTCCATTTGGATTTGGGAAATGTTTAATCTGGTGTTGAATTCTTTTGTTTTGGATCCTATATTGACCCATTTTTTTGGTTCCCTCCCTTGCTGAATTAGTGTATGATTTTCATCGTATCCGATCTAAGCCAGTTTAGTGCCAATTTATTTGAATCCTGAATGAATTGCAATCTGATGCTTCCATTTGCCACCCCTAGTTTCTTGGATGTTTTGCAACAGAAGTTGGTCCATAGAGCATCCGGTCATTGAATTACTGTTTGGCTGGTTGCTGATAGCCATTTAATATGACAACTTGTGGATAAGCAAGAAAATTAATATGCTACTTATCAAAATATAGAAAAGGGAAATAGGATTTATGTTTTTTTCCATCGTTTGCAAAACTACTTTATATGTGCTCTTATCTGCACGATTTTTATGTATCTGAGATGGAATTTACATGCATTTAAGGAGTCATTTCCGCCATCCAGCGTTGTTCCTGTCCCATTGAAATGTCATGTCTCATATTATTTTCATGCCTTGAGATAGATTTTGTTGATCAGTTTTCAGTATTAAACTATTATCTGAATAGTACGGATCTCTTATGCCAGATTCTTTCTGATTTCAGTGCTGATGCCCAGGCCTCTTTCAGATCAAGGTCCCCGCACAGGCAAGATGAACAACATGAAGATAGGGCTGCCAATTTAGGAATCATGGTAGCTGCGTGGGGCTCTAAAACTTTATTGATTGATACTTGAGACAGTAATCAATGTTTAGTCACTTATGACTTTGGATTGATGTTCTGATTTATGCATAAAATGTTTTTAAGCTATTGTTGCCTTTTGGTTTGGTTTAGAACACAATACCACAAGTGAAAATGTGCACTTGTGGTATTTCTAGAATGTATTTGATAAAGATGATCTTATGTGCAGGTTGATGGTGTTGATGAATATGCTGATCTCATGGACTATGCACAGGCGCCTCGTACTCCTGGACTGGTGGAAGAGCCAAATTTATCCAATGTCCAAGATGCGTCTGCATGTGATGATCATCTGGAATCAGAATATCATGGTATGGAATCTACCATAAGGGGTGCAAATAATGTTCCATATGAGGATAAACAAGAGGTGGACTGGTGTTCTCAAGATGATATAATTTCTGATGCAGTACCTCGGGGGCTACCTGAGGAGAATGGGCACCTCTCTGGTGGCCTGGAAATCAAAGAATCAAAACCGCATGGAGAATCTCCTATTGAATCTAACACTGAGTTTGTATTGTTGAAGGAATCTTCATCAGTATCTGAGGCCAGTACTCATTTATTAGGTCAAGATGAAGCTGTAAAAACAAATTCAGAATTCCCTGATGGGATCATCAAGGCATCTGATGGTCCATGCCAAGTAGATTCACCAACTGATGCTGTCAATGAAGAAAGGACCAATGTTCTGTCTGTTGATGAAGCCCGGGATAATAATCAATGTTTGATTGAAATTGGCTTGGAAAAAAGTGCTCAAATTTCTACTTTGGATAGCACTCATCAGCAAGTTTCTGAAGGTGTATCAGAAAAAGATCTACTACCACTTGGATTTGAAGTTCCCGGCACTGTCGGAGGCACAAGTAATCAGCAGAATTCATTTCATGATGGATCAGAATTAGCTTTGGAAAACCAAATTGGAGCTTTCCTAGAAACTTGTAAAACTCAAGCTTGTCAGGAAACTGTGGATTCCAGTGCTTTGGAACTTGATGCTCATGACAAGGAGGCAGTTGGTGAAACTCTGGTTCTCATGCCATGTAGCTCCATCATGGAACAACCTGATGTGACAAAACCTTGTTGTAGCATGTCAACTGATGCTGATGTAAAGTCTGATAGTGCTGCCTTAGAAACCTGTGGGAAGGAAGGGACATCAAAGACAGGTTTGTCTGCCAACCATATATGCAAATTTATAGTAACCCCAGAGTCGGCCCAAGTTGATCTCTTTAGATATTTATATCTTGTCGAAATCTTTTTAGACAGTAAGTCCCACCTTGTTAAGGTACTTTCGAAGAAGTTCTCAAAGAGTGCACTCTTTTACCTATCCCTAGTTGCATGCGATGTAATCCTTTAGGGTTTTAATTTGTATGAGTTCATGTGTTTTCTTCCTGATATTTTTTGGCCTAACTTATATGATACTTAACAACTAAAGCCTTTTGACATATTTGATATTACTGATGACTGATAGTAAGCATGGACTTAATGGATAGCTGAAAACAGGTGGGGGTTGGTGTATAGCTCAGGAAGGAAGAGAAAATAAAATGTGCTTTTGCAGTATGTGTCGCAGAACACACTTTTGTGGATAAAACAGAATATCTTTTTTATATATGCTATAATGATTATAGATATGATATTGAAGGCTTTTATTTTATGGGATGCATTTGTTTTATCAGGTGAAGCATACTGTGGAACTGGTAATTTAGAACAAGATCTGAAGGAAAATAAATTAGAAGAACATGCATCAGGTGAAGGTATTCTTGTGGGTACTAGTGAAGCTGATGGTCTAGTACATAACGCAGACTTACAGTGTAGGTTGGTGGAGAATTTAAATATTTCCGCAGAATCTGAGCTACCTGCTCCTGAAAAACTTCTTTCAGTACCAGAAAGCCAATTGGATCTACATAGAGACATGCTGATAGAAGTTAGCCCTGGGGGCATTGAGGTGCTCGGTGAAGGTGATGCTGGGAGCAAAAGTGCTGCAGGCAGAAAACGTACTTTTACTGAAAGTACGCTCACAGAACAGAGTCTGAATTCAGTTGAATCTTCAAGACAAATTCGTCTTAGAAGAACCACAGAATCAGTTCCAGATGACGATGATTTGTTGTCTTCCATTTTAGGTATGTCTGGGTTCCTTTCTTGTAATTCTATAAACTTGCTTTAATGAGAGCTCATGGAGTAAAGGGCCCGTTTGGTTGTATTTTCATTCTCTTTTTTCATTTTCATCATTTTCAAAATTTGAAAAGGTAGTTAATGAAAATGGATTGAAAATGAGTTTGTATTTGGATAGATTGTTAGAAAAGTAATGATTACGTTGGATTTTGTGGGTTGTAGGTGGAGAGAGGTAGTAATAGTGATAATTGAGAGAGAAGATATATAAATTATTGAGGAATGTGTTTTGAGAAAAAATTGAAAATATGTTGGGAGAAAATGTGTAAAAAGTGACGTGTTTTAATTTTCAAATAGTAGAAAATGTGGAAAGGGGTTTGAATATAAAACCAAACAGGCCTAAATATATCCCTCACTTACAGTTCCCTTTGAATGGTCTGTCATTTGATGAAAATTGTCATTATCTCAGTTGGAAGACGATCTTCAGTTTTGAAAGTGAAGCCAACTCCTCCTCTTTCTGAGGTGACATCTGTGAAACGCACTCGTTCTGGTCCCCGTTCTGGTGCTCCTAAAAGAAAAGTGCTTATGGATGATTCAATGGTTTTGCATGGAGAGTATGCTCTTCCGTTTGGCACTGATTGCATTTAACTCTCTTGATGTGGTCTATTTATGGTTTCATCATAAATTTCAACATTGCATGTCTGGGTTGAGGGTTAATTGCCTTAACCAAGCATGATGAAGTAATTTGTGCTAAGCATGCTGCACATCCCTTTTTGTAGTAGAAATGATCACTTGACTTATTGTATTGTTTTCCTCTCTTTTCCAATATTTCTTGGTCTTATTATTTCATTAGCGCCCCCCCCCTCCCCCGAACACACACACACACCAAACACAAAAGACCCAAAACCGAAAAAAAAAAAAGAAAAGGAAAAAGAAAAAAGGGTGCTCTTTCTAGATAGGCAATCTATTTCATTATGACATGTTAATTGGCTTTGCATTGGTAAGCTCTCCAGTGCATCTGGCTTAGTCACCTTTGCCGCTTAAGATCTCAATGACGGAAAGCTTTTTTGTCCACTGTTTTGGCTTGAAATTTTTTGCTTGCTTGTCCTTGTCATCCTTAAACTAAAAGCTTATGTTATCTGTTCCTTAACAGTACGATACGACAACAACTGACCAACACAGAAGACATACGCCGTGTTAGAAAGAAAGCTCCGTGCACACTCCCTGAAATCTCAATGATTCAGAAACAGCATATGGAAGATGAAATTTTTCTTGAGGCTATATTCACTGGTAAGTTTGTAATGCCAATACTCTACACGGTGATCTTCGATTAATACATTTCCCTTGTAAATTCACAATTTTGAGTTCATTTATTATTGATGTTGCGACCTGGCATATGTCAGAATCTAGCAGTCTGAATTGCACACTGCGGCATGTTCTCTGCTCATGATTGATTTTGGTCTTACATTTTGGTCCTTTGGGATCATTTAAGTTGTAAATTTACTTTTGAAGACCTTTAATCACTATATGATTTGGCCTCAGAGAAGTCCCACTTCATGGTGCCTATGTTTGTCTACTCATGACTTGGTAAATGGTTAGAATTAAAGCATTTAGGCTTCGTAGATGGCATCTAATTTACATGAAACATGATTGATATCTACTATGCCTTCACTTGAGGGAAATCAATAGGTTATTTGTTTCTTTGATTGTTTATAAACATGACCGATCTCTAGTATGCCTTCATTTGAGGGAAATCATTGGCTTATTTGTTTCTTTGATCTTCCATCTATATATCATTTTTCATTGGCTGATGATAGTGTTTAAGTGGAGGCGTGTCTTTTTCTTGTTGATTCAATTTTTCCTGCATTATGGATTGGTATTTGTGCTGGAACAGGAGCATGCTGAGGCGATCACTTTATATTTTTCATTTAATTTTGTAGGCATGTCAGTTGAATTGGCATCTTTGCATGGTCAAGTGTACGACTTGAGTCGAATTAGAGTCTGCCAAAATGATTCTTCTCTTGAAATTGTGGCTGAACCAAGGCTGCCTTCCGGGGGTGATGAAAATGGTGTTTCCTTCAGAGCTATAGTTGAATCAAACTTGGCTTCCCAGAATGACAAAGATGGCGCTTCTCTTGACACAGTGGCTGAGTTGGATTTAACTTCCCCAAATAATGAAAACCATGATATGGTAGATGATAAGGGACCTGGTAAGAGTAATGTAATAGAAGAAAGTGGGCAGGGGGTAAACAATGAGCTTTTGATTGTGAGAGACAATGATATGGCTGGGCCCAGAGAGAATCATCAGCTGAGTGAAAATAGGCTGGAAGAAGTGGAGCACATGAGTACAGAAGTTAATGTTATTCGGGAGCAGATTAAGCCTACTAATGATTTAGGGCCTGATGATTCTCAGCAAGAGCTTTCACTGAATGTAGGTGCTGCAAATCCTGTGGTTACTGCTGAAGTTGAGCCATTAAACTCCACTGAATATGCAATCGGTGATGTGGGTGATGCTTCAGCTGGCATGGTTCAGACTGCTTTAAGTGAGAATGGTGAGACAAATTCTTATGTGAATATGGATTTGTCAGCTGTCATTCCTGATCAGAAGATGGTTGTACCCTCAGTTGAGTTACATTCTGCAGATGTTGATGATGAACAAGCAATTGCTAGGGATGAATTTACAAAGGATACTGATGTTAATGGGGAGGGTGAAACTCAAGTTGAAGCAAGAGATAGTATTTGGCCAGATGTGGCCCAAGATGCAGCTGCTGTTGAGCTGGTACCAAATGCCAACCATGGCGAGTTGGATTATAATGTTCATAGTGAAATTTATAACACTAGATTAGAAGAACAGCACGTGGAGCTTTCATATCCAGCATTAGTAAGTGTGCCGAAGGATGTCTCCATGAATAATGGTGAAAATCCGTACCATCCGGAAACTTATCAACCCAATATGATGGATGAGGATATTTCTGGTTTTGAGCTGCAAGATCGAGATGTAAGCTGTTTTCTTGTTTACAATCGACTTGAGTTATTTCTGATTCTGATTCAACACATATTTAATTCAAATAACCATTGACCGATGAAGAAATGACACAATGTTGCATCCTTACTGCATTATTTTGTTACTTCAAGGAAACCTTGTATGAATTAGTCCTCATCTCAACACTAATTGTTCTGCCCTGGGAGTATTACGCAATTGAGAATCTTTGATGTTGAATAAGGCAATAGCATTTTTAATCCATTGTAAGAGACACAATAAAGAAAAAGTTGTTAGACTTTGATAATCAACCAAAAAATTGTTGCCAGCTACGGAAGTTTGTAGGCAGACATTCTTTTTCGAATGTGGGTAAACTAATCAAAGTAATAACTGATCTTGTGTTTCCAACTAATTTCTTAACCTCTAAGCACTTACATATTTTATTTGGATCTAGCACTTCCTTTTTGTTTTGAACTTTGATGACTTTGCTTTATAACTTTGTCTCTATGATGCAGGAATTAAATTATCTGGCTGCTGCAAATGATACAGGTTTGCTTCTAACTTCATAATTAGATCACCCTCTTCCTAACCTTTGACCAGTTAAAAAAGGTAAAAAGGAAATAGAAAGAGACTTGCAAAAGTTATTTGTGAAGCCTTGTGGGCGAGTAGCCTTGTCTTAAATGTTAAAATGGTCTTTCCTGTGTTGAACACAGTTGAAGATTTATGCATTCAGTTGTGGCTAGGTGTGTACACACACACACACACCCCACACATTAGACACAATTGATGCCATAAATATGGATAGGGCTTGAGGGGGACGGGCTACTGGGAGGTTTGGTCATTGGTGCCACCTACACACCTACAGTTGTTCCATTTTATTTTTTCTATTATTGGTTATAGTATTTTGAATTGGAGTTATCACTTAACAAGTTAACAACTTGTTCTCAAAACACTAGTGGTGGGTTTTGACTTTGAATTTGCAAAATGATTACATCATCCTTTCATTTATTGGCAATGCAAAATTCTGTTTTTTGTTAATTATTAATGCATTAGCTCAGCCCCTGCCCGACAAAGCTTGATATGCACTAGGCACATATTGCCTGACAATGGGGGGAATGTAGTTAGTAAAACCAGGCTGCTCTGAACTGCCAAGCATCATGCCTAATAATGAATCCTTATAATTCATATGCATACTTTATTGGAATACTTGGGTAAATTTGGTTTGAATTTTCCTTAACAAATTATTGAATGAGGGTGAACAATTTTTTAACACATATCAGCACAATTGCAAATCACAAAAATTAATTAATGTTAAAAATTTTTGTCCATAAAAAAAGATGTGAAGATTGATGAACAATCTGAATTGTTCCAATCCACACTCTAACCTGCAATTTATTTAAATGGGAGTATTTACTTATAGAACTATGTAACTTAAGTCATTATACACGTTTAACCAGCAGACAGTTCCAAAAGCAATCTTACTATTTGTTTTTGCTTTGGAAAAAACCAAATATCAACAATTCTGTATTTGCACAAGCCTAATATTTTGGTCTGTACTAAGGAGTCTACACACCACTTGTTGGACTTAGAACTTGCCTTCTAAAGTAATTTCTGGTGTTCACCCTGCGCAAATTACTGCACAAATTAAGCCTGGCCATGACAGCTATTTGCGGTTTGTTCTTTTCTCAGTTGCTCTAATATCTTTGTCCATGATGTTTGTACTGTGACTATCTCTTCAACCATTTGTGAAATTTAAGAAATTACATATGGCATGCATTTTGATTGAGTCATTCTTATGGAATGTATATTGCTGGTTGTTTGCTTATGAGGACTACTAGGTTTTACTCATGTGTCTTTGATCTCTCAGAGTTTCTAAATGTTGACGATGATGAACTGGCTGAAGTAGCTGATGATTATATGAATGATACCGAAGAGACACAATATACTGAGAACAGCGGGTGGTCTTCACGTACAAGGTAATGTTCTGCAATTTAGCCATGCTTTTATACTGCATTTACTTTTTGCATTAACAACAAGGGAATTCTTTTTTATTATTGTCTATTACTTTCTGTTAGGAATTTAGCTAGGGTTGATTTGTTGATTGTTAAAATGAAAATCTCTACATCGCTTCGGGTTCTTCTTTTATCCCTGCCTGTTTATGTAAATTGTTGGAAACATACTAGAGGACCCTTATCAGAAGAAGTCCTTGATCCAATCAAGAAGAGTTTGTGACCAAAATGTGCATCTTAGATGCCTTTCTGGCAGCCATTTAGTTATTCTGTAATGCCTCTAAAAAATTGGTCATTAGCCCCTAAGAAATACCCTCGGTATCTTGTTCCATTTTGGACATGAATATTCCAGGATCATGAAATCTAAGGATTACGAAATGCTTCGCTCCAGGGGAACTTCTGAAGGCCACAAAATATGCGTTTCCAGGAAAGAATTTGATTTCTTTTTGTGATATATCTAGCCATCTTGAGAATTTTGGGTTACCAGGCAATCAGCTAGTTACGTGCAAAATAGAATTCTGTGTCAGTATAAATCGTTTGGGCAATTTGTCTTGAGTGATAGGCTATTGATCTGAGGATATTTTGTCCAAACTTTTGTAAAGCTTGGTGGTGTTCTGACTGACTGACAACTGGGTTCGTGCACAAGGAAAATTTTGCCAACTTGGCTAGAATAATCATAAAATTCTTTGGACACGAGAGCTTATATGTGATGTCTTCTAGTAATTTTTTCCATAATATCATCAGAGAATTTATGGCTGTTAAGTTCAAATTTCTGATTCTAATTTGGGTTAAGAATTAAGTTTGATGATTTTTGATTTGTAATAAGTGAGTAAATTAGAGCAGAAAAAGGTTTAGATTGTTTAATTGAATTGTTTTATTAGTATTCTAAAATAATAATTGATGA
>JACGDI010005441.1:192000-277824 GCA_014898725.1 Jacaranda copaia
CCCCCCCCCCCCCCCCTCGGACATACATGGGTCAGCGGCCAACTTTCATTTCAAAAGAATACTTCTCCTTTTCCAATGTGTGAAAAAAATGATGTCTTGCAACTTCTTTATTTTTCTTGGTAGTGAAAATGACTTTATAATGAAGAATTAATCAATCACTTATCTTTCCAAGAAGTTGTAACATCATTTTATAATATTTTATTGACATGGAGGCATTAATTTTTCTACTTAACTGTAGTTTATAAATTACAATTCAAATTTTTGTATAGCAATTGTTCCTATTCTTCCTTCATAATGCTATTGTATTGAAAAAGAATTACACTGATGTTTCAAGAATTGACTAATATTAAAATAATTATTTAATATTGAAAAATTAGTATATAGTATTTTACATTGAAAAAGCTGCTTGAATAAGGAGTACTACTCCCTTGAAAAATGTTCCCTCTTATCAAAGAACAAGAAAGAATACGATTCCCTTATAAGAGATATAGAGCAAGAAAATAAGGAGATACTAAAATAAGGAGTTTTGTTCAAATATTCTTTTAACAGTTCTCTCTCTCTCTCTCTCTCCAATTAAACTCCCTTTTCGCTGTAATTATTCTTCCTTCATTTTGATTTGAGATGGTTTATGCTGCTCTTGTGTCACTTGAACAAATCATAGACAGAGTACTACAAGATCATGATGTTCTTTTCATGAAAATCAACAAATTAAATGTCTCCACGAACACCTTATTTTCTTGCGAGTATTCCTCGAAGATTTTCCAGAGAAAGCCATCGGATTAGAAGCAAGGATGAGGGATGCAGCAAATGAGGCAGAAGATATTATCGAATATTTTATGTTTGAAGAAATTCAGTCAAGTATTCAGTCTGCACAGCATCGACTGGAGCTTAGGCCTCGTCATGATTTTCAAAAGCTAAATCAAGAGCTACAAAAAGTGGATGAGGAAATTGATTCAATCACAAGAGAGGTGATGGATATCAAGAATAACACCAAAACAGAAGACGTGCAACTCAGTGCATATTCGTCTATTGCTGCTTTGTCATCAAATCTTGCACCCACCAGCAAAGATGTCATGGTTGGTTTTGACAACGAGTTGATGGCAATAAAGGCTTGGCTTTGTGGAGAATCACCCAAACTCCAAGTCATCTCAATCTTTGGTATGGGAGGCATTGGCAAGATTACTATACTAGAAATGCTTATGATGATCCATTAACTATGGAGTACTTTGATATTCAGACTTGGGTCGCAATATCACAAGACTATAGTGCTCAAGAAATTCTCTCATACCTCCTAATTTCCATGAGAGCATTCTCTAATGAGGAACTTGATGAACAAATAGAGGAATCAATAATGAAAGAACTTGTGTACAAAAGCCTAACGGATAGAAGGTATCTTATTGTGATGGATGATATGGAGTACAAAGGCTTGGGATGATATCAAGATGATATTTCCTAATGACTTGAATGGAAGTCGGATCATATTAACCACAAGGCTCTCTGATGTGGCTGCATATCCCGACCCTTCTAGCCCTCTTCATGAGATGCATTTGATGGATGCAGATCAAAGTTGGAATTTGCTTTAGCGGAAGGTGTTTTTAGGAGAGAGTTGCCCTCTGGAATTGGAAACCATTGGGAAGACGATTGCAAGAAGCTGCAAAGGACTGCTCCTTGCAATTGTCTTGATTGCAGGAGTCCTGTCTACACTCAGCAAGACTCAAGAATCCTGGAAGAAAATTGCAGAAAGAACAAATTTAGCCATCAATACTACAAATAACGAGCAATTTGTAAAGATACTATCATTAAGTTACATCCAATTGTCTCATCATTTAAGACCGTGCTTCCTATATATGGGAGGCTTTATAGAAGATTATGAGATCCACGTCTTGAAAGTCACCAAATTATGGATGGCTGGGGGTTTTTTAAAACCAATTGAATCTAAGAGCTTTGAAGAGGTAGCAAAAGAATATTTGGAGGATCTTGTTGAGAGAAATCTTGTATTGGTGAGTCGGAGGAAGTCTAATGGCAAAATTAAAAGTTGCAGCGTCCATGATCTTGTGCGAGACTTATGCATAAGAAAAGCAGAGGAAGAAAATTTTTTTCTGAAACTTATGGGTAGGTATGTCGGTGAGAACTCTCGGAAAAGCATGAAACACCAGCGCCGCATAACTATTGCTCTTGCTAATCTTATTGCGCTTAAAGACTGTTGGCTCAAGAAACCATACCATTATATGCTTCAGCCATCAGTGTTGTTTAGGAAATTTTAAATTGCTGAGGGTATTGGATTTGGTACCTGCTCGTAGGGCCAAATCTCTTAGGGCGATGCTGCGTCATGAAATTCTCATGCTCCCAGCTCAAGTACTTAAGCTATTTCATTTGAGTTACCTTGCTTTCACCTGTGGATCTGGATTTGTTCTTCCTCCATCCATAGTAAACCTTAAGAATCTTCAAAGCTTAACTATTCATTCATCTAATGGACGTCGTTTGCCATTGGAAATTTGGAGGATGCGGCAATTAAGGCATCTAATATTTTAAGGTCCCTTACCCAATAATCCAGAAGGAGCTCCAATTTTTTCCTCTGGAAAACCTGCAAACACTTTCGGGAGTAAAAGATTTCAAATGCACGGAAGAGATCCTGAAAATGATTCCAAAACTAAAGACGTTGGCAATCTTTTATTCCCTGGAGAAACATGCTCTAGAGAGTCACCTTGATAATCTTGTATATCTGCATCAACTTGAAAAGCTAAAATTACAGTTTGATTCGACCACTCTTTATCAGGTAAAGCTTTATGCTGTTTTCCCAACGAGGCTGAAAAGGTTAGTCTTGTGTGGCGGAGACTTCCTTGGAAAGATATGTCCACTATTGGTTTGTTGCCTAATCTTGAAGTCCTTAAACTGAGAGATTACGCTTGCTTTGGTGACAAATGGGAAACAATTGAAGGAGAATTCCCTCAGCCGAAATTTCTGCTAATTGAGGATTCAAAGCTCAAGCGTTGGATTACTGAAAGTAGCCACTTTTCAAGCCTCAAGTGCCTTGTGCTTAATTATTGTTGCAATCTAAGAGAGATTCCAAATGATATTGGAGAAATTCCAACACTTGAACTGATTGAGGTTGATGACTCGAACAAATCTCTTGTGGACTCAGACCAAAGGATACAAAAGGAACAACGGCAAAATTGCGGTGATACTGCCCTTCAAGTTCATATCGGCAATAGACATATTAAGCTCTGATTGCCTTTTCAAACTGGACTCTAGTTTCTGCTTCTGATCAGGTTAGATATTACACATTCCTTCCAATAGTTCAAGTCTTTTTCTGATAACTTAATTTTATCATATGTAGGAATAATTGGACAGAAGCATAAGGATAATATTGACATATTGGTATAAGTGAAAGTAGGGAAAAGATTAGCTGCATATATAAATGGTCTGTGGATGAACCTGTTTTGATGGCTTACTCTTTTTGAGCTTTCAGAGTTGCTAATCCTTGTTGATGAATAATGAATAGCTAGCTGACCAAGTACCGAATGGTTCGAGTTGAAGAGGCAGAGGATGGAAGGAAATCTGTATCCAATGAACAACCTTTGAATTGGTCAGTGTTGTTTGTTTAAGAACTAGTGTTATGAACTCCAAAATCTTGAACTATTTTGTGTGATTTTCTCATATTTTTCTGAAAGTTGGATGTGAAGTAATATTTTCTTTTCCTGTAAAAGATTTTTTCACTCCCATGCATATATTTCCTTGCATCAATTTTATTTCTGCCGATTGATGGATGGGTCACAGCTGGAGCAATGGATAACTGAAAGCAGCTACTTCCTAAGTCTCAAGTGCCTAGTGCTTTATCTTTGTCAGTATTTAAGAGAGATTTCAGATGGTATTGGAGAAATTCCAACACTTGAACTCATTGCGATTGAAGAGTTGAGCAAATTTCTTCTCCGCTCAGCCAAAAGGATAAAAAAGGAACAACAAAGTTGGGAAAATGATGCCCTTCTAGTTCGCACATGGGTTATTTGAAAAGGGTGTGTGTATATATATATGCTATTTGCTTCTTATCAGGTTAGATATTAGATATCCCTTCCATTAATAGTTCCAGTCTTTGACTGAGAATTTTATCACAAAAATAACAATAGATAAACAAAAGAATAGGATTGACATAAAAATGTGAATCTGTTTTGTTGGCTTACTCTTCTGTTTGAGCTTTCAGAGTTTCTAATGGTTGTTGATGAGTGATCATCTGATGAGGTGGCTGATCAAATAGGCCGATGATTCAAATCAAAGGAAGTCTGTTTCCATTGGTGGATTGATGTTTATTTTAAGCAATATTAATGTTAATTTCAAATTAACTCTTTATGTTGCCTGATTGTCTCATGTACTTCTAAAAATTGGATCATGACAAGTAATATTTGTTTTCTTTTCTTGTAAAAAGATTATTTCATTCCCAAAAGGTTGTAGTTCTTAACATGGAGCGGCTCCATACTATGACGCTAATGAGTTCATATGTGTTTGTTTGAAAAACTGAAAGCTGGCAAAGTTTGGACTCACATTATCTCCACAAAAGTCTTCTTACATATGACTTAGAAGGAGTTTGAATAAATTTACTTTAAAAAAAACAAAAACTGTAAATTATATATGGTATAAGATATTCTTGTTTGGGTGTTTTAGAATACCAAACACTTTTTAAGGTCTCTTTTGTTTTTATTTTCAAAATTCATTTTCATTTCCAACACTATTCAAAAACTGAAAACTATGAACTACAAATTTCACTAGAGAATAATACTTATTTTACATATTAGTCGTTGAACAGCTAACTCTTTAACCTTTTCAGACTTCATCAGATTTGAATCCCGATTGTATAGTGTGACATTTTCTTGCATTACTAATACTTAAAAAATGTTAGCAACAAACGACTAAGTGATTAAATTAATAGTATTTTAGTTCTGTATTTTAAAGAAAATGAGGATGAGTTTTAAGCCTTTAATAAAGTGAATCTTGAAATCTTTAGAAATATGGAAAAACTTCACCTAAATGAATATAAGAAGTAGTGCCGATTATAATAAAATTATGAAATTTGTTTTGTAAGGGTTCATGATATATATATGTAGCCTGTAATATTTAAGTTTTTATATATTAAGCACTTGGGACGCGTCAACCCTGCTATGGCAGTCATGTAAACTGGCCAGATCTGAGAAATTTATGCCCACAATTGATGGCAGCTATGTTTTAGCAATATGACAGCGTGGTAACAAGTCCAGAACTTCTAGCAAGATGCACAAAAATAGGGGGACATTGGTTTAAGACATGTATTTGTAAAAGGATTAACCACATAGGGCATTATTGCTATAGTTTTTATTAGATTACAAAAAGAAAAATTAGTTGATTCGTTTACAGGAGTGAATAGGGACACGGCTGTTATGTGCCAAAAATGAAATGGAATCCAGATAGACATGGGTCAGTGGCCAACAGCTTGGACGAACAAATGAGGGATGTAGCAAATGAAGCAGAAGATATTATTGAATATTTTACGTTGAAGCGAATTCGGCTATATCATTTCTAAAAGTCGTCTGCAGGACCTGAAAGTGCTCAGTTTCCACACCATCAAATTAGTGGCTTGTTTGTGTGGCTCAAAAGGAAAAAAGGTAGCCGCATGTCTTTTGATTCTAAAAAGTGGAAAAAAGTAACAAAAGATATTGAATCAAGAGCAGGAGAGGTGATGAAGATCAAGAATAACACAGGAGACAAAGATGTGCA
The DNA here is from genome assembly GCA_014898725.1 of Jacaranda copaia. NCBI lineage: Eukaryota > Viridiplantae > Streptophyta > Magnoliopsida > Lamiales > Bignoniaceae > Jacaranda > Jacaranda copaia. The sequence continues at coordinate 197,743 of JACGDI010005441.1, forward strand.
AGCCACTGATTTTTCTGTTGCTTCATCATCATCAAGATTGGGAAAAAAGCATATGAAACTTCGGCTTCGTTTTTGCTTTAAAGAGTTGAAAAAAGAGGCAAGAGAGGTGATGCATCCCAGTGATTGTTCTGCTGCTACTTCGTCATCAAGGCCAATTGCACTTACCAGCAAGGACTCCATGGTTGGTTTTGATGATGACCTAATTGCGATAAAGGGCAGGCTTTGTGGAGAATCATCCAAACTCGAAGTCTTCCCAATCTTTGGTATGGAAGGCATTGGCAAGACCACTCTTGCCAGAAATGTTTATGATGATCCATTAATGCTGGGACACTTTGATATTCGTGCTTGGGTCACAGTATCACAGGATTATAGTGAACAAGATATTTTTTCAAGCCTCCTAGATTCCATGAAAGCAGAAAGATCTGGACAGAGCAATGAATTACTGAGAGAACTTGTATACAAAAGATTAAAGGGTAGGAGATATCTCATTGTAATGGATGATGTTTGGAGTACAAAGGCTTGGGATGATATAAAGATGATGTTTCCTGATGACTATAATGGAAGCCGAATCATGTCAACCACAAGGCTATTCAATGTGGCTGCTTATCCAAACTCTTCTAGCCCTCTTCATGAGATGTGTTTCATGGATGTGGATCAAAGTTGGAATTTGCTTTAGCGGAAGGTCTTTGCAGGAGAAAATTGTCCTCCTGAACTGGAAACCATTGGGAAGATGATTGCAAGATGCTGTAAAGGACTGCCTCTTTGCGACTGTCCTCATTGCAGGACTTCTGTCTAGGTCAATAAAACTCAAGCTTCATGGGTGAAGATTGCAGAAAATGTGAATTTAGCTATCAGTACCACAAATGATGAGCAGTTTGCAAAGATACTATCATTGAGTTACATCCAGTTGCCTCATTATTTGAGACCCTGTCTCCTATACATGGGAGGCTTTTGAGAAGATCGTGCGATCCCTGTCTCAAAACGCATCAAATTATGGATAGCAGAGGGTTTTTTGAAACTAAGTTGTTCCAAAAGCTTTGAAGAGGAGGCTGAAGAGTATTTGGAGGATCTTGTCAACAGAAGTTTTGTTTTGGTCTGTTGGAGGAAGTCTATTGGGAAAATCAAAAGTTGCAGCTTCCATGATCTGGTGCGGGATTTTTGCATAAGAAAAACGCAGGAAGAGGAGTTTCTTCTAAATCTTCTGGAAATGTATGCAATTAGCAAGAAATCTCTAAAAAGCATACAATTTCATTGTCGCATAAGTATCAATTTTTCCATTCTAATTTCAGTTGAAAACTTTCGTGGCTCAACCATCCATACCATTATATGCTTTGGCAAGCCTAGATCGTCAAGATCGTTGGGCTTCCTCAAAAATTTTAGACTGCTGAGGGTATTTGATGCCTTAACTCAAAATGTTGAAATAGTGACATTATATGGAATGCACTGGCTCTTAGATGAAGTATTTGAGCTATTTCATTTAAGGTACTTTGCTTTCATCTGTAAAGAACAAATTTTTTTTCCTCCATCCATATCAAATCTTCAAAATCTTCAAACTTTAATCATTCAGTCCAGTTCCTGGTCCTTATTCACTTCAATAATTGAGGACACGGCCTGGCCTAAACATTTTTTGCCGATGGAAATTTGGAGGATGCCACAGTTAAGGCATCTAATATTTAAAGGCACCTCACCTGATATTCCAGCTGGAGCTCCCGCTTTTGCTCTAGAAAACCTGCAAACACTTTCAGGAGTAATAGATACCAAATGTACTGAAGAGATCCTGAAAATGATTCCAAACCTGAAGAAATTAGAAATATGTTATTCTTATGAAGCATGTGTTGGAGACTATTATCTCAAGAATCTTGTACATTTGCATCAACTCGAAAAGCTAATATTGAAGGTAGGAGCTTCTTTTTCGAGAAAGCTTATTCCTATATTCCCAATGACACTGAAAAATTTGAACTTGCTTTGTTGGAGACTTCTTTGGAAAGACACGACAATTGTAGGTTTGCTGCCTAATCTTCAAGTGCTTTAACTGAAATATTATGCCTGCAAAGGTGATGAATGGGAAACAACTGAAGGAGAATTTTGCTAGCCGAAATTTCGGCAAATTGACGGATCGGGTCTCAAGCAGTGGATAACTGAAAAGTAGCCATTTCCCAAGCCTCAAGAGCCTAACGCTTTATCATTGTTGGGATTTGAGTGAGATTCCAGATGGTATTAGAGAAATTCCAACATTTGAACTCATTGAGGTTGATAATCATAACAAATCTCTTGTGGACTTGACCAAGCGGATACAAAAGGAGCAACAACAAAATTGTGGAGATACTGCTCTTCAAGTCCATATTGTGCGTTTGCGTGAGATACCATTTTGAGTTATCATTGTTATCTCAAACTGGACACTGCTTCTGCTTCTGATCAGGTTAGATATAATGCATCCTTTCCAACAGTTCAAGTCCCTTATTTGGAAATAACTTAATTTTATTTAAGCATTAAGGTTATAATAAACTTCAAACCCTTTAACTATGTTGTTTGATTTTCTCATGTAGTTCTACAAGTTTTGAATCATGACAATTAAGTAGTATTTGTTTTCTTTTCTCGTGAAAAATGGATTGTTTCGCTTCTCAACATGGAATAGGCCCGTAGTATGATGATATGTGTTTGTTTGGAAGAGTGAAAGCTGGCCAAATTTGGACCAACGTTATCACCACAAAAATCTTCTTATATATGACTTCGAAGGTGTTTGAATAAGTTTACTTATAAAAAAAATCTTGTAACATCATGTATGTTATAATTTGTTCTGAATTTGTTCGGGTGTTGGAATAGTAAACGTTTTTTGAGGTCCCCCCTTTTTTTCAAAGTCCATTAATTTTTCATTTTCATCATTATTTTTAAAACTGAAAACCATTTTATGAATTTTTACTAAAAATTAAAATACCACTTATTTTTTATTTTCAATTTTTTCTAAATCTATTTTACATCTTATTATCACATTAACCAAATGTAAATTTGATTTGATATGAAATGCCCACTACTGCTGCAAAAGAATTAAAATATACATATATTTTAAAAAAATATTTCTTTTTAAGTATAAAAAATATAAACTGTCTAAATTTTTATTACTATTTATAATCTAATTATTATTTTGAGACAAAATATCTGATGGAGTTGATATTTGACACTCCATAAATTAATAGAGGCACTCAACCTTTTCTTTTAATAAAAGAATTTTAAATCTACCTATTAGTTAGTGAGATAATATTGCTTTATACTATGACTAATATACTCTCCATTTAGTTAATAATGTAGTATGTGGAAAATGTGCAATGAAAAAAATTAATTTAGTTAGTGTTTTTTGTTTTGTTCTCTTAATATTCCATTAGTTATCTAACTATTCTTTTATGTTTGATCTTCATTATTTTATTTAGATTGATGACATGCGAATTGATTAATAAGTTCTCTCTTAATTTCTTCTTTATCTGCTGTATCTATCCAAGCTAGTAACATATCCAAAATGATTAATCCAAGAGCGGCACATCATCATCTTAGTACTTTTAGGGGATCTCCCACTCCATCAAACTCCAGGAGGTTTGCTCCCTGAATCCTCCATCATTGTGGCAGTAGTCGGCCATTGGGTTCTGACCTCTTAATGAGTTCTGGGGATAGCCATGGGGCCACCCTTTTATTCGATTCAATCGCCTTATTGGAGACTCGCCTTGGGGGGCAATAGCGAGGTCACCTCTTCTTCTTCTCCAGGTGCCGAGGAGTGATCGCTCCATAGGCAATATTGTATGGTGTATGGGACCATTGTGTTTGTTGAGGTCTGCACTAAGGTGTCTTTTGTCAATGTCATCAAGATCTCTTGAGTAATATGCAGTGTTGGTCCTCCAACAAGCGGAGTTTGTAGCTCGGATGGTGCCTCTAGTACTTGAATTGCATTGGGTGTTTGCTCAGTAATGGGATGGTGCTTGGCATCCAGTCGATTGTTCTCCGTGTTCTTGTCTCAGGGTACCATTGTGGGCATTGGAGTTTCAAGCTATGGATCTCATTTGCATCCTCAATGTTCTTGACGTCAAAGAAGAGCTTCCCATAGACAACACAAAGATAATATAGGATGAAAATAAAGTCGGGTCATCTCTAAAAATCAATGAAATATTGGGTTTTAGCTCTTGAAATATACTCGCATAAAGCCAAAGTTCGAATTTTATAAATAATTGCTTAAATGCCTTTTAGATTTTGAAAGTTGAATTTTATACTACTTGATTTCTTGGTGGACTTTGCCCTTTAAGGTTGAGGAGTTCATTTTAAGTGGGCTTAAATTGGTAAACTCATTAACCTCTTTTTTATTTAACTAATTTGACCTCTTAATTGATTTTCACTTTTTCGTCTCTAAAGTCTTAATTTATCATATCAAACACGTTGATTAAACTCACTATGATGATGCCTAGTTGATATGCATTTTGAATGAGTATATATACCTTTTGTGCAGGCTAATCAACTAGTTCCAACTATTCAACTAATTGGTGGATTATCTCCACTGATGCAAATCTGTACGTATGAGTATAGCGTTAAAAAAAGAAAAGGTGTTCGGTAATAGAGTTTGGTTGTTCGGATGTCACAGTCCCTCAGTGGGCAACTTTTCATTTCAGAAGAATACTTTTTTGCTTTAACTTTGGGCCTACCACCGATATTGCTAGAGCAATTTCACACAACTTTATTGTACTATCATACTTGCTTTTCTTGCTAGTCACAATAACTGTGACTAACTTTACATGGAGTTTTTTGATTCTACATATTTTGTATTTGTGTTGTCTAAAGATACATATAATCAAACAACTTTATCTCCAAATTCTAATTATTCCCTTATAAAATGGACAGTTCTACTTGGTATCTTGTTCATTTGCACATAAAAGCTTTATCCATATATATGTATATATTTAATTATTTACTAAAATTTATCATATACGTTCAAGAAATCACAATATAGTTCAAGATAAAATAAATTTATATATTTTCTTAAAATAGTTTTATTTATTTTTATTTAGAATTTGAAGTTTACTATGCTTATTTATTCAAAATCGCACCCTCGTAAAATAAAAAATGCTATATCAACACGTTTATTAAACAATACCTAGAGGGCATATTTGAGTTGTTAAATTTTTTTGGCTGGCGTCAGCAAATTACTTAACAGCATCCAACCAATGCCTGTACAATATAAGGGGGATGTAATTCTCAAAGGATATTTGTAATTAAACTTCTTTTTTCTAGGTCTTTTTATAACGGAACAAAGCTCAAGAAGGGTTTTGATAATCAATCCTATTTTTATTCTTAACGTTATCCATTGTAAATTATTTTTTAAATATAAGACATGGATTTTTGCAAGTGATTAAGAAAGGAATACTTATTGAGTAATTAAGCTAGCATACTCATGTAAGAACTTAAAAGTGAAAAAAAGAAAGAAAAGAAAGAAAAGCAAAAGATAATTATCAATTAATAATCTCACCTCTTAAAAGCTAAAAATTAAGATATTTATAATGTGAAAGATTCCTCGACAATAGGGTAAAATCCATGAGTATAGGTACTAGTTTGATCGTTTAGATTTAAATTTCACAATCACAAAATTCATGAGTACATTGATTCCACAAAGCAATTCCATAATGCTCTATCAAGAATGAGAGATAGTGTGCGCGTGTGTGCGTGCGTGCGTGTCAATGAGAACACTTTGAGTTTTCTCTTCCCTTTTGGTATATTGATCAATCAGTTCCCACTCTACATTTCCTTTCTATTCTTGTTATTCTTCCTTCATTTTCATTCAAAACTTTTGTGATAATTTTTTGTGTATTAGAGATGTCTTATGTTATTGTTTCATTTTGGCAGATCGTATAGAAAGTATGCATTATAACCTCAAAAGACCAAATAATAATATTTAAGGAATACCAGTAAAGAAATTCAATAATAGAACACAAGATTTAACGTGTTTTGGTGTTTTGGCTATGTGCTTACTCAATGCAATAAATAGATGAAATTTTTTGAAGAGCAAATCAAGTGGTAAGTACAAATTTAAGTCCCACACATTTTATGAGAATGACCAACTCCTTAGTTCTAATTTCCTTCCCAAGAAAATTTAATGAAATCGAAAGTCCAATTTAATAAAACTCACATGAAAGGCCAATTTAATAAAATTGATAATCTTTTAGTTTTGCAAGTTTCTAGTGTTTATTCTTTAACATTTTTGTTTTTTGGGTGTTATACTTCTATTGCTGCTATTAGTGCGACAAATGATGAGCAGTATGCAAAGATACTATCTTTAAGTTATGTCTCATCGATTGAGACCATGTTTCCTATATATGGGAGTCTTTCAAGAAAATTATGAAATTCATGTATCAAAACTCATCAAATTATGGATGGCTGAGGGTTTTTTTGAAACCAACTGGATCTAAGAGCTTTGAAGAGGCAGCAGAGGAATATTTGGAGGATCTTGTGAAGAGAAGTCCTGTATTGGTGAGTAGGAGGAAGTTTAATGGCAAACTCAAAAGTTGCAGTGTCCATGATCTCGTGCAAAACTTATGCATAAGAAAAGCATAGGAAGAGAAGCTTTTTCTAAATCTTATGGATAGGTATATTTGTGAGAACTCCCGGAACACCAAAAAAGACCAGCGTGGCATAACTGTTGCTCATTCTGCAGATTGGGTTGAATATGGCTCAACCATCCGCACTATTATATGCTTCAAGTATCTGCGCTCTTTAGGAAATTTCAAATTGCTGAGGGTATTGGATGTGATAAATGTTAAGGTCACATTCAAGGCCCAGTTTTCCATTTTTCTCAGGCTCCCAGCTCAAGTGTTTGAGCTATTTCATTTAAGGTACCTTACTTTCACCTGTGGAAAGCAATTTGTTCTTCCTCCATCCATATTAAACCTCTAAAATCTTCAAATCTTAATCATTTGACCAGGAAGACGAAGAATGAAATTAAGGCATCTATCATTTTTTGGGATCTTACCTGATCCAGAAGGAGTTGCAACTTCCGCTTTAGAATACCTGCAAACACTTGAGTAAAAAATTTCAAATGCACTGAACAGATACTGAAAATAATTCCAAACGTAAAGGCGTTGGAAATCTTTTATTCCTGGCAGACAGATGTTCAAGAGAGTCACCTCGACAATCTTGTATATCTGCGTCAACTTGAAAAGCTAACATTACATTTTGATTTGAGCCGTCCTTCAGGAAAAGCTTAATGTGGTTTTTCCAGAGGGGCTGAAAAAGTTAGTCTTGGGTGGTTTGGGACTTCCTTGGAAAGATATGTGTATTGTTGGTTTGTTGCCTTATCTTGAAGTCCTTAAACTGAGAAATCATGCTTGCTTTGGTCACAAATGGTTCGTTAGCTGAAATTTCTGCTAATTGACCCTTCAGAGCTCCAGGATTGAATAACTGAATGTAGCCATTTTCCAAGCCTCAAATGCCTAGTGCTTTATCATTGTTGGTACCTAAGTGAGATTTCAGATGGTATTGGAAAAATTCCAACACTTGAACTCATTAAGGTTGATGGTCAGAACAAATATCTTTCGGACTTGGCCAAGCAGATACAAGAAGAACTGCAAGATACTTGCGGAGATATTGCCCTTCAAGTTTGTCTTGGGAGTACATGGGAAGAGTGATTGCTCCTTCAAAACGTGTGAAAAAGTTGTTTCCACTCTCTGATATTAAGGCAAATGGCATATTTCCTATATTCACATTACTCAAAAAGTTTTCTTAGGTTCTTTTCTTGAATAAAGTCGTCAAATTGCTATTTGCATACGTCTATAGCGTGTTGTAATCTATGCCTGAAATTGCCATTGAAACTGTTGGTGAGGATATATAAAAGGCAGTTTTCACTTTAAGGAAATTATGTTTAAGGATGAATGTGTTTTGTTGGCTTATTCTTGTTTGTTTGAGCTTTCAGAGTTTCTAATGGATGTTGCTGAATGATGATATCAATCTCATTTTATCTTATTCATTTCCACCTTAAAGCCATATATATTTGATCTTATTCTTTATAATTTTTTCCTGAGTTTGTCATACTTTATTTAGCGCATAAAATATGTCAGCGAAATAGTTTTATCTAGAGCATTTTTTTTTTCCGTTGCATGACAAAATTTACGAACATAATTTTCATTGTAGCCCAAAGGCTATATATATGCATTCTTTATTTGATATCAAGATGTGAATATGAACTAAGTTTTAAGAAGAGTAGCAGTTATAGCACACCTGGAAACGATTTGCAGGATGATATTCGTTTCCTACTAATTCCCATTAACAGTTATTCTTTTTTTGTTGGCTTGCACAATATTGTGTATGCGTGCAAAGTCATTCAGATCCACATTTGTATGTCACAATGCATATGTGCTCAATGTATATGGCTCTTTTTTTATTTAATTAATTTTTCACAAGCATACATATGTGCACAATGTATATGGCTCTTTTTTTATTTAATTAATTTGACCTCTTAGTTGATTTTCACCTTTTCTTCCTTAGATTCTTAATTTTGACATATTACACATATTGATTAAACTCAGCAGGATTGTACTTAATTAGTTGGTATGCATTTTGAATGAGTATACCTTTTGTGCAGGCTACTCAACTAGTTCCAAAACTATTAACCTAACTGGTGGATTGTCTCCAATGATGCAAATTTGTATCTAGGTATGTAACATTAAGAAAAGAAAAGGTATGTGGTAATAGAGTTTGGTTGTTCAGATATTGTCACAATCCCTCAGTGGGCAACTTCTCATTTCAGAAGAGTACTTTTGTGCTTTAACTTTGGGCCTACCACCGATATTGCTAGAGCAATTTCACACAACTTTATTGCTATTATTCCTGCTCTTCTTGCGAGTCACAATAACTTTTATTCCCTTATAAAATGGACGGTTCTAACTGGTATCAGCATGTTCATTTGCACATAAAAGCCTTATATATGTATATATATTTATTTATTTACTAAAATTTATCATGAGTAATTTAAAATTATTAAAATCACAACAGTTCAAGAAATCACAGTAGTTCAAGATAAAATAAGTTTATATATTTTCTTAAAATATCTTTATGTTATTTATTTAGATTTGAAGTTTAGTGTGTTTTATGTTTGAAATATTGAAATTTTATGAAGATTTAAGTATTTATTTAAAATTCATGCTTAGTAACTTAAATTACAGCAAGTTTGTATTTTTAGCATACAAATTTTAAATATTTATATTTTTAATCTTTTGAGAATTTTTCAAAGGTAAGAAATGATAAAAGAAATTATTTTCAAAAATATTCTATTTTTGTTTAATCTAAAAAAAAAAAACAAAAGGACAACTGTCAATTAATATTCTCACTTTTTAAAAGCTAAAAAGATATTTATAATGTGAAAGATTCCTTGATACCAGTCTGATGGTTCAGAATTAAATTTCACAGTCACGAAATTCTTAGGTACATGGATTTTGGCCCATCACAAAGCAACTCCATAACGCTGAATTTATCAAGAACGAGAGACTGTGTGCCAATGAGAACACTTTGAGTGATCTCTTTTCTTCCTTCATTTTGATTTGAAAACTTTTATAATAGTTTTGTGTATATCAGATATGGCTTACGCTGCTCTTGTTTCACTTGCACAAACCATAGATATATTACTACACCATCATGATCAATACTCCATTTCTCTTCACAAAAAACAACGAAATATATCTACCAAATACATTTCCTTCTTGAAAGCTTTTCTTGAAGATTTTCCAGAGATACCCTGCAGTTTGGAAGGACAAATCCGGGATGTAGCAAATGAAGCAGAAAATATCATTGAATATTTTATGTCGGAACAAATTAAGCTGTGTCCATCCAAGTCCTATTCAGAAAAGTCTCCACACCATCTAATTACTGGCTTGTTTATGTGGCTCCAAGGAAAACAAAGAGTCATCTACACAAAACTTAGGCTTCATTCTACTTTTAAAAAGTTGCAAAAAGTGGTGAAAGAGGCGATGCAGATCAAGAATAGCTCCATGGTCCAAGATGCGCAGCTCAGTGGTGTGTATTCTTCTGTTGATACTTCATCATCAAGGCTAATTGCACCCACCAGCAAAGATGGCACCATGGTTGGTTTTGACTACGACTTGATGGCAATAAAGGCTCGATTATGTGGAGAATCATCCAAACTCCAAGTCATACCAATCTTCGGTATGGGAGGTATTGGCAAAACTACTCTTGCTAGAAATGCCTATAATGATCAATTAACTGTAGAACACTTTGATGTTCGTGCGTGGGTCACAGTATCACTATATTGTAATCCACAAGAAGTTCTTTTTGGTTTACTAGATTCCATGAAAGTAAAAAGATCTGGACAAAGCTATGAGTTAACGAGAGAAATTATGTATAAAAGATTAAAGGGAAGGAGGTATCTCATTGTAATGGATGATGTTTGGGATACAGAGGTTTGGGATGCAGTAAAACTTATATTTCCTAATGACTGTAATGGAAGCCGGATCATATTAACCACAAGGCTATCTGATACGGCTGCTTATCCCGACTCTTCTATCCCTCTTCATGAGATGCATTTGATGGATGCAGATCAAAGTTGGAATTTGCTTCAGCAGAAGATCTTTCCACAAGAAAATTGTCCTCCCGAATTAGAAACCACTGGAAGGGAGATTGCAAGAAGCTGTGGAGGACTGCCCCTTGCAATTGTCCTGATTGCAGGACTCTTGTCCACTGTCACTAAGACTCAAGCTTCCTGGGCGAATATTGCTGAAAATATTAATTTAGTTATCAGCAATAAAAATGATGAGCAATTTGCAAGGATATTATCTTTGAGTTACACTCACTTGCCTCATCATTTGAGACCATGTTTCTTATACATGGGAGACCTTCCAGAAGATTATGAGATTCATGTCTCAAAACTCACCAAATTATGGGTAGCTGAAGGTTTTTTGGAATCTAGTGGATCTAAAAGCTTTGAAGAGGTAGCAGAAGAGTATTTGGAGGATCTTGTTAAGAGAAGTCTTGTTGTGGTTATCAAGATGAAGCCTAATGGCAAAATCAAAAGTTGCAGCTTGCATGATCTTGTGAGGGATCTTTGTAAAAGAATCGCCCAGGAAGAGAAGTGCCGTGTAATTGTTTTAAATAGTTGTGTTACGAGGGTTTTTAAAGAAAGTATAAAAAATGAACGCCGTATAATTACTGATGATCTGCAGTGCCTTGAATGCATTTATGGCTCAACTATTCGTACTATTATATGCTTCCATCCGTCTGGAAGTTCACTGAGATTTTTACGCAACTTTAGATTGCTGAGGATATTGGATGTGGTAGCTGCTCATTTCACGCCATTTTGTACTTTTGCACTCCCTATTGAAGCATTTGAGCTATTTCATTTAAGGTACCTTTCTTTCACTTGTACCATAGGATTTGTTCTTCCTCCATACGTATTACACCTTCAGAATCTGCAAACCTTAATCATTCATCCAGAAAGCAGATTCATGTTACTTTCTCCATTGCCATTGGAAATCTGGAGGATGCGACAATTAAGACATCTAATATTTTATGGTCCCTTACCTGATATTCCAGAAGGAGCTCCGACTTTTCCTCTAGAAAACCTGCAAACACTTTTGGGAGTAACAGATTTCAAATGTACTGAAGAGATCCTGAAAATGATTCCAAACCTGAAGAAATTGGGAATCATTTATTCTGGAAAGGAATATGTTGAAGACAGTCACCTTGAGAACCTTGTACATCTGCATCAGCTCGAAAAGCTAAAATTAGAGGTATATCCTTTTTCTCCTTTTAAGGGAAAGCTTGATCAATTTTTTTCAATGACGCTGAAGAAGTTAAGCTTGAGCAACTGGGGACTTCCTTGGGAACATATGTCCATTCTTGGTTTGTTGCCTAATCTTCAAGTTCTTAAACTAAGAAAATATGCTTGTTCTGGTGACAAATGGGAAACTACGGAAGGAGAGTTTTGTCAGCTGAAATTTCTGCTAATTGACGATTCAGATTTACAGCAATGGATAACTGAAAGTAGCCACTTCTCAAACCTCAAATGCTTAGTGCTTTATTCTTGTTGGAAACTAATTGAAATTCCAGATGGTATTGGAGAAATTCCAACACTTGAACTGATCGAGGTTGATGGTTGCAAAAAATCTCTGGTGGAGTCGGCGAAGCGGATACAAGAGGAACAACAAAGTTTGGGAAATGATGCCCTTCAAGTTCGTATTGGGGTTACATGGAGAAAATGATTCCTCTGCTTCTGATCAGGTTAGAGACTAAACTCCTTCCACCTAAAAGTTGAACAATTGTTTAATTCTTTATCTAGTAACTTAATTTCATAGAAATTATAATTCAGCAATTATTTTATCCATCATTAACAGTTCCCCGACTTAACTCTCCATCTTACATCTTTTTGAGAAGCATTTCTGCTCTTAGTTGCAGCTGTCATGAATCTGTTTTGTTGGCTGATTCTTTTCTTGTTAGAGCTCTCAGAGTTTCTAATCATTGTTGATGAATGATGTGATCTGGCAGCTTTTAGTAAGTCAGAGAGGGTGGAAGAAAATCTGTTTCCATTGGACAACCTTTAAATTGATAATTATCATTCAAGGAGGTAGCTAGCATCGGTTGATGATGTTTATTTAAGAATTACTGTTGCAAACTTCAAACTCTTTAACTATGTTGCGTGAATTTCTCATGTAGTTCAGAAAGTTGAATGAGAAGTAATATTTTCTTTTCTTGTAAATGACTAATTTACTCCCTAAAGGTTGTGATGATTATTAAAATTTTGAATTTCCTTCTACTCCATATTTGAGATGGACTAACTTTATAACTGTAAACATCTTTCTTCATATAAATGAGTTCGATGGTGTTTAGATAAGTCTATCTAAAATCTTATGATTATTTCAACATTTTTTATGGAGTTCATGAGCTCATCTATAAGAAATTTTAGTAGATAGTTGAGGGTATCTTACAATATATCCTAAAGAATTCTCAAACTGATCATCCAAACACCTTGTTTATGTCTCGACTAAAAACCTAATTTCATGGTTTTGGTATCTGGCTAAATAAAAAATTTACATATACTAAGTTGATGATGAGCTAATTTGTCACCCAAAAATAATATCCTTGTACAATTTTCTGTTCTCATATTGATATCTTGTTCACTTGTATATATATAAACCATACATGTTTTTAGCAATAAAATGATCCCTCATGAAAATACAAAACAAGCATAATTTATCATTTTTCTTAGTTAGTGAAGCTTCAAAGTAGCTTGCTCTTGCCTCAAAAGACATGTCCATCCATGAAACATAAATATATTTATATGTTCATTTGTGATCACTCGGTTAAGGCGTTTTGGCAATAGCGTATAATTTTGTCCTTTTTGACAAAAGCTTAATCCTGTTTTTCCAACTACGCTGAAAATGTTAACCTTAGTTTGTAGGATTCTTCACTGGAAAGCTTAATCCTGTTTTTCCAACATGATTGTTGGTTCGTTGCCTAATCTTGAAGTGCTTAAATTAAGATGTTCCGCTTGTGAAGGAGACAAATGGAAAGCATTTGAAGGAGAATTTTGCGTACTGGAATTTCTGCTAATTGACGAATTAGGTCTCCAGCATTGGATAATTGAAAGTAGCCACTTTCCAAGCCTCAAGTGCCTAGTGATTTACCATTGTCTGGATCTAAGTGAGGTTGCAGATGGTATTGGAGAAATTCCAACACTTGAACAAATCATAGATAAATTACTGCATGATCACAAAGATCAATACTCCATTTCTCTTCCTGAAAGACAGGAAACTATATCTGCCAACGAATACATCACCTTCTTGAAAGATTTTCTAGAAAAAGCCAACAGTTTGGAAGGACAAATCAGAGATATAGCAAATGAAGCAGAAGATATCATTGAATATTTTATGTCGAAACAAATTTGGCTGTGTATATCCAAGTCCAATGTAGGAAAGTTTCCACACCATCTAATTACTAGCTTGTTTATGTGGCTCCAAGGAAAACAAAGAGGCACCCACACAAAACTTAATTAGGCTTCTTTCTAATTTTAAAGAGTTGAAAAAGGTGGTGAAAGAGGTGATGCAGATCAAGAATAGCACCACATCCAAAGATGTGCAGCTTAGTAATGGGTATTCTTCCATTGATACTTCATCATCAAGGCTAATTGCACCCACCAGCAAAGATGGTGCCATGGTTCGTTTTGATGATGACTTGATGGCAATAAAGGTTGATTATGTGGAGAATCATCCAAACTCCAAGTAATACCAATCTTCGGTATGGGAGGTATTGACAAATATTCTCTTGCTAGAAATGCCTATGATGATTCATTAACTGTAGAACACTTTGATATTCGTGCTTGGTCCATAGCATCACAAGATTATAGTGAACAAGAAATTCTTTCTAGTCTCATAGATTCCATGAAAGTAGAAATATTTGGACGAAGTAATGAATCAATGGAAGAAATTGTGTATAAAAGATTAAAAGAAAGGAGGTATCTCATTGCAATGAATGATATTAGGAGTACAAAGGCTTGGGATGATTTCAAGAAGATATTCCCTAATGATAATAATGGAAGTAGGATCATATTAACCACAAGGCTATATGATGTGGTTGCTTATCCCTACTCTTCTAGCCCTCTTCATGAGATGCATTTAAGGGATGTGGATAAAAGTTGGAAGTTGCTTTTGCAAAAGGTGTTTGCAAGAGAAAATTCATGTCCAGTTGAATTGGAAACTATTGGAATGACAACAGCAAGAAGCTTTAGAGGACTACCTCTTGATATTGTTCTCATTGCCAGACTTCTATCCACAGTTCGTAGGACTCAATCTTCCTAGGCAAATATTGCTGAAAATATAAATTTAGCTATTAGTACTACAAATGGCGAACAATTCGCAAAAATTCTACTCTTAAGTTACATCCAGTTGCCTCATCATTTAAGACCTTGTTTCCTATACATAGGAGCCTTTCCAGAAGATTAAAAGATTCGCATCTTGAAACTTATTAAATTATGGGTACTTGAGGGTTTTATGAAACCAAGTGGATCTAAAAGCTTCGAAGAGGAGGCGGAAGAGTATTTGGAGGATCTTGTGAAGAGAAGTCTTATTTTGGTCATTGAGAGGAAGTCTAATGGCAAAATCAAAAGTTGCAGCATCCATGATCTTGTGTAGGACTTATGCATAAAAAAACCACAAGAGGAGTGGTTTTTTCTCAATGTTATTGATAGGTATCTTAGGAGGGCACTTCTAGAAAGAATAAAAGATGAGCGCCATATAATTATTGATTCTACTAATCCTAGTGAGTTTATAGACGTTTATGGCTCAACCATTCATACTATTTTATGCTTCCACTATAAATCAAAATCATTGTACTCTTTCAGAAATTTTAGATTGCTGAGGGTATTGGATGTGATACCTATAATACCCCAAGTCTTTATTAGAAGTATTATAGTATGGATATGATATTTGATGGTCGCAATAATAAGGTATATTAGTTGATTTTGAATTTTTTTCATTGATTTTTTGGGTTGCTGTAGTCCTAGAAATTTGACAATATACATTTATTTGGGACTCCATCAACATTTAAGGGTTCTTAATTGAAAACAAAAATGGGATATAAATTGAATTCTTTTTGGGGTTATTATGGATCCTATTTTAAGCACTTACCTTGATTTTTTGCAATCTCAAGGATATAGACTTTAGATTATTAATATTTTTGTAAAGATTGTTTGGTTGTTATTGAAGATGTAGAATTTATCAAGCAAATTATTTTATGGAAACTTTATTTATTGAGTTTTAATTAATGATTAAGTTAGCCACTCTATCGATATCAATTTTGGAGCTAAAAATTTGTCTTCCATTCAAGGTTATTTGACTTGGGCCATAGTTATATGAATCATATGTAAACAAACATTAGAGTTAGAAAAAATATGTTTAGAAGATTGGGTTTCTTTTTGGGAATTAGCAATATGATATAAGCCTTGATTGTATTTTTCTATTGAAAGAACTATTAATCTTTGGTCATATCTTGTTAGATGTATTAAGCCCAATCTATTTAGTTTATTTTAAGTTATGATTAAGCCCATAAGTAGTGTAGAAAATGAGCCAACAAATTATTATGAAGTAATTACGGGTTTACGTCCATGATTATCAAGTTAAAGATGATGAAAATTAATTTTTATGGAATTTTCGGATTTATGGATGGATGGATAATTTGAGAGGTCTTCCCACCATTTTAAAACTCAATTTGGATAGTTTTTGACCCCCATAAGATATCTAATCATATTGGTTAGCCAAAACCATATAAATATGTGTGATTTGAAATCTTAGGACTTCTTTTTTTATACTTTTATATTTTCTTGCCAAAATTCATCATAGATATTTCCTATTATTTAATTACTAAACTATAGTAACAGTTAGCTAAAATCCAGAATTATCATATCATTAAAAAGTTAGGATTGTGAATATTTAGTCATAAGCTTAGGACTTTCAGTAACTATCCATCCCGACAAGTAAAAGATTTTAGGGATTTTTAGTAACTACCTAATCCTGATAAGGTTAGGATTTTAGAATAATCTCCACAGCTTTGAGTTATCATTATTTGGGATAAATTTGATCAAATTTGAGGAGTTAGGACTAGGGTAACCTTTTTTTATCTCAATAAGAGATGAATTCTAGTTTATACAAAATACCTAGTCTAGTAGTATAAATATCCATATAGTAGGAAATAAAGAAGCCATATGCAGAGGTAAGAAAATACTAATTTTTCTATTTATTCTTTAAAAATCTATAGGAAATTTCATTCTGAGGTACTAACACCCTATTTTTCTATCGTAGAATTAGTGGAGAAGGTTTAAGTGGTAGATCAAATTTGAGGGAAACTTTAGGTTTTAAGATTTTGGTGTAAGTAAATCTCTGTTCTTTTTCTATTGAAAATATTCTTTTGCATGAATGATTTCTGAATTGAAAATAGGTGATTATTTTTTTTATATAATGGTTTAATTGTAAATTTTTCATATATAAATAGTTAACTGTTCAAAAGACTTTTTTGCATGCATAAAACTTATTTTTTAGGATTTGAGCATGTAAGAACAAAATATTTTGAATCCTGCATGAATTATAGTACTCTTTGTTGAAATAAAGATAATAAAAGGGATCTATGCTCTAGATAATTGAGAAACTATCGGTTAGAATGAGTTTCGTAACTGTGCTATGGGGTTGCAATAGCAAAAGATCTCTAAAGCCATTCTTAATGGAGTTGTAGTTAAGACCTCTGAAGCTACTCTATGGCATTGTAATTAAGATCTTTGAAACCACTCTCAATGGCGTAGTGGTTAAGACCTTTGAAGCTATTCTTAACGGTATTGTAGTTAAGACCTTTGAAGCTACTTAATGGCTTATGATCTTGGCCAACATGACCGATTAAAATCCCAAAGGTTCATGAGCATGGTTTATTAATAAATTGAATGTTTCTAATAACTTGTGTAACTTTTGTTCTGAATTACTCTAGAAGTATGCCCTAAAATTTTTCTGATAGGATGATTCCTAAGTTTTGCATTGAATTGTTCTTTTAAATAAATGAAAGTGAATATTGTTATCTTCAATGATTTCTTTTCTTTTGTTTGATATTTATACATGCTCAAATCTGATAGGAGAAGGAGATTTATTTACTGGACGAAGCGTCGCTCATAAGTTATTAATCCTTCTTTTTGCAGAAAACTTAGTTTAGGACGAGGAATATGAGCAATGTTGGGGATGGTGATAAGAGATTGGTATTTTAGAATAGGTTTATTTGATGTTTAAGATTCCTACTTAGTTGCTTAGGAAATTTTCTTTTAGATCTTCAGTACTCAAGTTTGATTGTTAAGACAAGTGTTTGGAATTATCTTTCATTATGATGATTTATTTTGAAATTTGTTTAATAAAATTTTTGGGAATTCAACATGTTCTGTTGGATCTGAGGCTTAGTGTCTTTGAGTCTTTGGGCCTAGGGGCACTACTGTGTTATGTCCTTGATTTGGGGTGTGACAAAAGTGGTATCAGAGCTTTGGTCCCGATTTTTGACTAATATATAGGTTTTAAATTTTTGGGTGATCTTAGAGAACAACATCTTAAGTTGAGAATTAGAAGTTCTAGAATCTACTTTTGTTTGGAGGAAAACTATTTGATTTTGGGAAAGGAATGCAATATGAAAGAATGCTCTCTTAGACTCTTAATTTTATGCGGCCAGGTTTTTTAATGGATTTTTTTCTTCTTCTCACAGTTATTGATTGAATCTTGTTGTAACCTAGTTAGATCATATAATAAAATTGAGATGTAATAGTAAAGTAATTCAATGAAGAACAAGATTTAACATGGTTCGATGATGTGCCTAATCCACCTGACAAAAAAAGAGTTTATTGATCTCAAATCAAGATAACAAGTACAACAATTTTTGTTCCACAATCTCACATGAACGCCAAACACCCTTGTTCTAAGCACTATCTAAAGAAACTTTGTCAAAAGTAGTTTAGAATCACATGTGTGTGGTCTAGTTATTTAATCCCAAAAGAAAATGAGTATATATAGTGAAAAAATAGAGTTTAAGGTCATGTAAACTTCCTCTGCGCGCTAGCGCATGACTCGCGCCCTGGCGCATACTTTACTATCTTAAATCAAAATCTACCAGGAAAATTAGCTCGTGGTGCGCCCTGGCACAGATCACTTGCACCAGGGCATAATATTTCAATGGCGTCCGCATTTAGGCATGGCACTCCTCGTGCCAGGGTGCATGACGCGTAACTTTGTTGCTTTATTCTAGTGAGTCTTATGCTTGGGCAAGCAATTTCCAGTAGTTGCCATGCTCGGGTGCTCCAATCCTTGCGTTCTAGTGCACGTTTGCTTGTTTTCACCCAATTTTCAGCATGCTATGTGCCGTGGTGTGTTCCTCATGTCTATTTCAACCGCTTGGCTTCATTTTGCCACCATTTCTTCTGATTCTCATCAATTTAGCCTAAATTTCAAGGTAAAATCAACAATTCTCCACCTTGACTTGAAATTTATCACCTTTCTTCTTTTTCCTACCCCTGAAAGGGCCTATCATCTGAGTCTGCAAATATTAATCAAATCCTAGCAATGCTCAAATTTGATTCATGGAATAGTTTTAATCAACAAGTCTGCTAGATTATCCTTAATCTCAATCTTGTCAATCAGAATAACACATTGAGACGCCATATCTCAAACAAAGTGATACCTCACATCAATGTTCTTTGTTCTCTCATGAAAAGCTTGATTCTTTGACAAGTATATGACACTCTAACTGTCACAAAATATTGAAGTAATCTCAGAATCCATACCCATATCCTCAATCTCCTCTTTAGCTAAATGCCTTTTTTCACGCCTTCAACTAAAGCTATGTCCTTAGCTTTTGTTGCAGACAATGTAATTGATGATTGAAAAGTCACCTTCCAGATGATTGTGCAACTTGAAACACAAAGAACATACCCTATCATGGACCTTCTGCTGTCTAAATCTCCAGCATAATCCACATTTACATAGCCAATAATCCTAGAAGTAGAATTTAATTGACTATACTTCAAACATCTATCTGCAGAACCTCTTCGATACCTCATGATCCATTTCATAGCCTGCTAATGAGTCTTTCTTGGCTTGTGCATGTACTTGCTCACTACATTGACTGTATGTGAAATATCTAGCCTAGTGCACACCATGGCGTACATCAAGCTACCCACTGCACTAACATATGACATATTAGACATGTGTTCCACCTCTTCATCAGTACTTGGTGAATCATTTGATGAGAGCTCAAAATGAGCTGCAAGTAGCATACTCATTAACTTGGACTTATCCATCCCAAAGTGCTCAAGTACTTTCTCAATGTAATGTTGTTGAGACAAGTACAATAATCCAACGTGTCTGTCCCAAATGATCTCCATGCCTAATATCTTCTTTGCACTGCCCAAATCCTTCATCTCAATTCTTCACTTAACTGAGCTTTTAAAATATTAATATCAGATATGTTTCTAGAGGTTATCAACATATCATCAACATACAACAGCAAATACACAAGAAAGCTATCACTATATTTTTTATAATACTAGAAAGGTGCATGTGCATTGCATGTGATTTGTTAATTTTTTATGCTTATTTAATTTATGAATTATAGTTATTTTTTATGTTTAATTCATATAGTTATTGAATAGAAAAAACTAAAAAAATAAAAAACTATATAGTCATTTGAAATTGTAATAATACAATAGTGTGATGTATAACTAATTACATATTAAATGTCTCATGGTCATGAAAAGAATTCAACTAACAAAAATCTAAAACAAAAGAATCCAATAAAAATGATATGCTAGGTACCATTTAATAAGCTAAATGACAAAGATGTAAGAATTACGTGTACATATTAAAATATAATATATAAGGGCTTTGGTAGTAATTTAAAGATATGTGTAAAAGTTTTGTGTCGACTTACATTTAGATGTTTGAGTCTTATAGTACGATCATTTCAACTTCCGCATTGCTTTGTCTATGTGATGTGCATCCTAATAAGAATATAATGTTAGTTTTGTCCATTGGAATATTTAATATGTTACATAAAGAATAAATATAGTTAGTACCTAATTGTAAAACTTCTTTGTAGATAATATTTTTTGTGCATGTTTTCCCTCTAGAATAGGCAATATCTGGTTTGATCAAGACTTTTGTGGTAGATAGTGATGTTCCTCTAGAGAGAGCCACATATAATTGGCCATGAGAGAAAATTGATTGTGGCCAGTAGACTCCTACATTTGGAATTGTTTGGCCTTTTGCTTTATTGATTGTCATGGCAAAGTAGAGTCTAACTGGGAATTGCTTTCACTTGAATTTGAATGGGTAGCATTCATTTTTAGTTGGTGAGAGTGGTATTCTAGGTATAAATACATGCTTGCCACTGTGTTTACCAAATATAATCTCCGCATCAAGTACGTTATTCTTGAAATTTCTGCATACCATTCTTGAACCATTACATAATCCATTTGATGGATCCAAGTTTCTCAAAAGGATTATTGGACAATTTTTTTTAGTACCAACTTGTGTGGAGGCAAACCATTTGGTGTCAAAGAGTTGAGAAATTCCTCTTCATATTGATGATTTATTTCATCAGTAGCTTCATCAAAGCTACTGAATGTCCTTGCTTCTACAGGAAATATAGAGATCACCTTTTCATTCAATTTATCAACATCTTCATTTCTAGCTGTTAGTATTGCTCGACTTGTCATGTAATTGGCTGAATCAGCATTCTTACTCAAACTTGGGAAAATTTCACTAATAAGTCATTTTGTGGAGTTCTTTTCATTATCATACTTGATAATCATCTGTTCAGGAATATTGATATTTCCTTCAAGATCAGTTGGTTCCTCCCCATTTCCAACTCTAAGTAAGAAATAACTAAATATGCTGTCATTTCTGGCTCTCATATTTCTTGACAAAGTAATTTTTATCAGTTTACTCCATAATATTGATTTCACTAAGCTTGCAGAAATGGTTTGATGAATTGTAGCTCTTAGAACAATTGGTAATGCCTGCCTAAAGTCTCCTCCAAAAACTATCACTTTTCCACCAAAATGCTCATCATTTTGCATTATATCTTTGAGGCAATCATCGACATTCTCAATTGCCCATCTCTTTGCCATTGGTGCTTCATCCCATATCAACAATTTTTCTTGACGCAATACCTTCACAACTCCACTTTGCTTGGATATAGTGCACTTACTTGACTCATTTGCATCTATTGGTATTTTGAAACGTGAATTTTCTATTCGTCCTCTTAGCATTATTGCAGCTGCAACTCCAGATGTTGCAGTTGCAATTGCTATTTGTTTTTTGGATCTTAGATGAGTAAGCAATGCACGATACAAGAATGTTTTGCCTGTCCCCCCTGGTCCGTCAATAAAGAACATGCCACCTTTATCATTATGTACACATTGCAAAATGATAGCAAAAGCACTAAGTTGTTCAGGATTCAACTTTAGTGGGGCTTCATAATCTTCTAAAGGTATTTCTATTGACATCTCATCTTGTATTTCTCTTGGCAAATTACCACATACATTATTGACATCAGTGGAATGGTTGGAAGATCATATGAACTTATGCTTTTTCCCATGCTTTTTAAAAAAAGGTTCACACTTTGCAAAGTCTTGGCAAGTTGTTGGTTAATTGAGGTTCCTAATTCTTTTGTAAAATCTTTAGATAGTGCCTCAAAATAAGTATCCCAAAGATTTCTCACATCTATTGCGGCACAATACACTAATATAATTGCAAATAATCTTCGCAATTCATGTGGCATTTGAAAAGTAATGGTTTCATTTAGACATTCAAGAACACTCTGATCAGATTCTAGCAATCCCCTCTTTTGTGCTACTTCTTTGAAACTTGAGCATCTAATCCCATTTACTATTAGTAAATCTTGAAAAGATGTTGGCCCTCTAACATGATTTAAGAGCAATCTTTGGTAATATCTTTCTCCTTCAATAGGATTTGCACTATGTACATGACTTATAACATCTCTTTTCTTCCTATTATTCCAACATCTACGTTGCTTGTCCCAAACATAGTGCTCTGGAAATTCTCTATAAAAATATTTCCTTGCTATTTCAGTTTTAGAACACATAAAGAAATATTCCATGAGCATTGTTTTTGGAGACACGATCACATCTGAGAACATTTTCTAAATTTTGATTTGCCCAATAAGTTACAGATTGTTGATTTGGGAGATAAAGCTACAAATCAATAACTACTAGATATATTTCATTCAAATTGAATTAAAAAATTTTCCACATGGCTTCTTGAGCTGAGACCCACCGAGCATCTTGAAAATGCTTAATTTCATCATTTGTATTTTCTTCATCACTGTGGGTTATATTAATGGCAACTTTATCATTCCCCTGTAGATATACTTGTATAGATATTTCACTACTGTTACTCCAGAACATATCTCCACATTGATATGACAATTATATTGGGATAAGAGATATGGATTATAAGGGACCACCCATTGGTTATCAAGCTGTGCATTACGAACTTCAACTGTTATTCCAGTTTTTCTTCTTCTGTAAATTGGATATCCATCTTTTCCTTGACTTGTGCTCTCACAATATGGACGTGGATAATGATATTTGCATTTTCCATCAACCATACAAGAATTATTCCTTTTTTTATTTCCACATGGTCCATGTATCATATGTTTAAGAACTAAGTCATAAAGTATAGGTTGTTTTTTTTGCATTTGGAAGTTCTGCACAAACAAACCTATCAAAGTAATCTAGACTCATAATTTTGTGCTCAAACTTCAGAATTATCAACATATGAGCATGTGGCAACCCTATTTTTTGAATTCAATCACATTTACAAGTGCAACTACTTTTCCAAATACCTCCTTCTTAAACAACTGGTCTTTCAAGTTTTGCAATTTTGCTCAAAACATTCTAGAAGTCAGATCTGGTTGATCTTGGGCTCTTTGTCCATTATACAAATATTCTTGTATCTCATTCCATTTTGGATTGCAAGTCATTGAAATAAAAAGATCTGGTTTTCCAAATCTTTGCACTAATTCCAGTGCATCAAGATATCTTCGCCGTATATCTCTAAGACCCCCAATAAAAGATGCTGGTAGAATGATTCTCTTTCCAACTTCACTACCCCTTATCTCTCCTTTATGGATGCTATCCATGATTCCTTGATATAATTCAACTCTTACATTTGATTGGTTATGGCGATAATAGTCCAATCTCGTGGTCTCCAATTTTAAATACATGTTAACTACATATTGTTGCAAAAGCCTTCTAGCAAAAAGTAGTGTAGAATGTCTCGGGTTTCTAATTTTTAGCCTGTAGCAACTATATTCTCGACAAGAGACCTTTTTCTTACTTTCTTGATGGACAACTATTCATATAGTAAGAGAATTTACAAATCAGAAATTTTCGAAGAAAGTTTAGTACATTTTCTAATTTAATTTGAGATAATTAATTGAATTTAAATAAATAAATAAATATATATACTTTCTTGTTCTTGTAGAAGAATATCCTCCATAGAAGCAAATACATCCCTGTTAAAGCTAGCAGTATTGTGTGCTGGAAAAGTATTACATTAGATGTAATTGCTGAAAACAAGAAGCAAGATGTAGCAGTAGAAGATGATATTATATTTTGTAATACTTTTACATATTAAGTATGATTTTACAATAAGATTGACATTAGAACCTTGAGCATTTTATACAAAATTAATTTATAATTTTCAAGTATGAAAAATTCCACTTAGAAAATGTTCAAAAGTTTTTAGAATAAAAAATTTAAAACATATATTCACATAAGTTTATATCTTTAAATTCTTATTATCTAATTTTTTTATGGATGCATTTTCTTTCAAAAGAAACAAACAAACAATTATGATTTTCCAATGCTAGAGTAATAAACAATGAATAATCTACAAAGAAGAAATAAACATGCTTGTTGTTCTTCAACAATCATTGGACTATTTGTAAGAGTCGCTTGGATGGTTCCATTCTTTTGGACTGAACCATTGGATGTTTTGGTACTTCTCTTCAGAATATTTTGGTGCCATCCAATATCACCTTGTGGGAAAAGAAGTAGATACTGAAGTGAATCGTAACAACCACAATGGTGTTTTATTCTATGTTTATGACCTAAATGTGCATGGACAACAATATCCCACTCCGTCGATATATTAGGATTGCTTCCTTCGACCCAAATAGTTGCAACTTGATCAACACTTGGATAATTGTAAATTCGCTGATCTAATTTCACATCTTTTGAGATATGGGGCTGAACTTCATTTATAGAAGGGTAATCCTTTAACCTTCTGAAGATTTTTGCATATGGATTTACCTCCATAAGTTTTATAAGCTTTCTAACAATTACTTTTGATAAGTCTGATTTTTCCAATATCTTCATTCTATTCTCAACCTCATTTTCAGTTTCAACAAAATACAATTGAAAATTACCAGGTCCATTTTCATTTGGAATTAAACCTGGAAGATCATGATACACCATCCCTTGCGCTCCGAAAGTATAAACTCCATGTTTACCAGATGCAAGCTCTTTATCTAATTTCACACCAAATGAGGTAAAAGAAAATATGGAGTTTAAGACTTGGATATTTTTTAAAAAATTCATTGCCTCTTCCAATTGAGAAGTAAACAATTCATATAACTCATTCGGCATTTGAATTGGAGCAAGCATGATTTTTCCATCGTCACAACAAAATGTATAAGGTTCATTTTCAAATCTTATAGCATTGCAATGTTTGCAATTAGGCACCTTTTTCAATTCATGAATCTTTGAGCATACAAGCTCGTAGATTGTCAAACCTGGTAAAAACCATTAGTTTAAGACTTAGAAATTTTCTGTGCTTGCATAATATTATATTTGTTGAAAGACCATAGAAAACATAAATGATATTTATAGAGAAAATACTGACCCTTTGATTGACAAGGAATCATTTGTGCTCTTTGGAGCCATTTCTTGGGAGAATATTTATAATTTACCTTCTCCATAACTAAATCTGTTCTCTTAGAAGCTATGGTTGAAGAAGAGGTACCATCTTCTTGCTCTATAATCTGCTTCTTGTCAGATGGTTTAATTGATTTCCTTATTTTCTTGGACTCCTTAACTTTTTCTATGTACTCCTGCTTCTTTGTAGTACTTAATGCTGCATATTTCCTTTTCATTCTATCTAGTATTCATTGTCGAGATGGATCTGTTATAATAATAGCATTAAAAAATGATGTCCATGCATGGATATAAAAATATTGGTAATTATTCAGGTTACCATATATGATAATATTTCAAATATATACCAAAATATTTAATAATGAATCAAGTATACATGATGTTGAATTTAACTTAGAAGTTCACCAATGCATTATTATTTTAGGAAAGTGAAAGTGAATTTAACTATTTTTCAATTCACATATTTAATAATAGTATGAAAGTTTAGAAATTTTAATCAAAGCACCAATAAGAATAAAAGTATCGGTATTTAATAATTAATGTGCTTAATATGAAATTAGTATCTCAAAGTATTAGCACTCAATTATTAATGTATTTAATGTGATACAGTATTAATATAATTAATTATGTATCTTGAATGTATATTTTTGTGATATATTAATTTTTAAATACTTTTTTCTTTTCTTTTTTCAATAATTAATGTATTTGCTATGAATGTTGAAGAGGGAAAGTAACATTGCGATGGTAACCATCAATTAGTTTTATTTATAAGAATCCATTGGTCAAAGAACAACATATATAATTCAGGAGACACATGCTAAAGTTTTTCTAGGTAATAGATATGCATATTGAGCATGACAAGGAACAGAAAAAAGGCAATGACCTATTCTTTTGAGTAGATGGATCATTGATCTAGGGAAAAGATAGAATAAAAGGTGCTGTGATAATCATCGTAGCAACAATTCAATGATTCTAATTTACCTTTTCTATCCTTTTTCTTTTTATTGTGATTTTTAATTCACTTGAGTTATTTGGTTCTTGTAAGTTACAACGATTGTAGAGGGTAGAAGTTATAAAAGAACATGATGCAGAATATAAAAGTAGCTTTGAGTGCATTTTGGATCCTTTATTTTATTTCTTATTCTAACATGTTGAATTTATACTTAGTGTATCTGATTCTGAATCAATTATTTTTATAAGAAAATATTTAATAGACGTGTTATATATTTCAAAATGAAATAAGAGATGAAATGAGGAATAGAGTAGAGAATTTACACTACTGTAAGTGGAACATTGCATGGCTTCAAATTTCTCTATAGTTAGAGTAGGAATACTATAAAAGTAAAAGAAATATGGAAAAATAATTGCTACTTTAACTGTTATAGAAAATATTTTCCAATTTTGTACTTGGTTGTGTACTATACATGATCAAAACATCATTGGTATTCCGCTGGAAAACAACTATAGTAATGCTAAGTATAATACACAACAAATTATCATTCTATCAATTATTAGAAGTTTAATAATTATTTGGATTCCATAGTACCCAAATAATTATATTTTTGCTTTTCACTTGAGAGCCTAAGCATAATGTGTGGTCATTTTTTATATTTATACCAGCCTATATAACTTTTTATTATATGTTAATAATTCAAGTGTATATCAAAATATTTAATATTGGATAAATTGTACCTGAAGTTGGATCTAGCTTCGAGGTTTGTTGACGCATTACCATTTTAAGAACTCCTTGCTGAGAAAAGAAAATAATAAACATTTGAGAAATGCAAAATATAAAAATAAATATATTTTCAAAAGATATGACTTACATGTGTGTTTTATACTATAATAATTAAAAGTAGTTGAAATTGTTGATGATTTCATTTAGGTCATGTTCTAAGCTATTTTTAATATTTAATTTATTTTCTATTGTCGTCAATAACTTAAATGTATATGTTGATTTATATGTCATTTTAATTTGATTTATATTTTTATTATGAGATATAGTAATGGGGAATAAAATTAAAAAAGGATATTTGAGATATATATGACTTGAAAGTATAGATAAAAAATGAACTATACTCTATTAATCATATAGGAAAGGTGATTACCTCATTGATAGTACCTAAATTTTAAATTTTAATTAAACTCACAAAAATATAAAATTTCAATAAATAATCTGCTTAATATAACATAGTATTACAAAGTTTTGGTATTCAATTCCAGTTGACTAATAAGATAAGTTTGTGAAAACTACAAATTTAGCATGGCATTTTCAAGTAGCTGATGGCCGAAAATGTATTCACAAAATTTTATCAAGACATAGTAATTGAGAGTGCATCGTATGTTTTATGACTTGATTTAGGAGTGTACCAGAACAACAAACTTATTTTGCAGAGCAAGGTATTGAGTACATTCAAATATGTTACCAAGCATTTTATATTAGAGATCATGCCTAATGACATTAATAGAGTGGAAGTTGAAAAGATGAATATTATGAGTAGAATCTATATTCTTAAACATTTTTAAGTTTTTCTAAAGAACTTTATGACAAAAGATTAGATCTATCCCAGTTCAAAATATATATTTTTCTTTTTATGTGAAGACAAAATTGTCCCTATTTAATTATGGAAATTTTACATTTAACATGTCTGTGAAGGCAAAAAAGTTTCTATTTAAGGAAAGTTTTACATTTAATATGTATAGATATAGATTAGTGGTGAATTATAATTGAATTATTAAATTAGATATAATTATGTATATATAATATTAAATTATAATAAATTATTATGTTGAAGATTCAAAATTCTACATTTATATTTACCAATTCTTGACTTAGAAAAATAATTATTGGCTTTTAACTTCAATTATTATTTTTTTCTTAACGAAACTAAGTCATATTTCAAATAAATGTCCTTCTACGATTAATAATTTATCTATTACAAAAATAAACATAATAATATATACAACCATGATAAAGTCATTACATGACATATAAATATATCTTTAATGAAATAAAGATTTAAACACTTGCACAATAATGAATGGAAGACAAATCAACACACGACTACAAGCTGTTGCAATTCATTAACTCACACATCCAATGATTATTATTATTATTTTTTAAAAATCCAATTAATTGATTTGTATAAGCTTAACAAAGATGGTGCATCACGAGGGAGTACAACCCATCCGGCACCGCCGGATGGCCTATATTGTTGCATTCCTATATTGTTGTTATTGCATACAAGATTTTTATGGCTTTCGATTGACTTATATATACATTTTATTTATTACTAATGAAATTTAATTTAAATTTAAATTAAATTAAATTTGTAAAATAAAATTATTAAATTAATTCTATCAATTTTTTCATCTTACCAAATATATATACAATAAATATAAATATATCACATTTATAAAAGTATGAATATATACATCTCACTAGATAAAATGTTCGATGAATCATGTGCCACCATTCATATTCTATGAATATATCCACCAAATACATATACATAATATGTAGTCTAACAATCAAAAGTCTTTACAAAAGAACTGCATATTTATTTTAAATAATGAATTGCATTTAATAAATTCATGTATACACTGTATTATAATACGTGGCTTGATTCATGAATCTATTTTTATATTTAATTAATATTTGACAACTTACATAGCTGTATCTATACAACATTTGCAATATTACATATCTGTCCAAAGATGACAAGAAAATTAAGTTTTGGAATTAAGAACAAGTTTCATACAAAGAGTATAGGGCAATTACCTATTTGGGTTCCAAGATTATTTCTCCAAACCAGCCAATCGATTGTTGTTGCAGAACCCACTGGGCAATCTGAAAGATAAGATAAGAAACTATTACTAAATTCAATAAAATTACAACATTATTATTGATGGTTTATCAACATTTGGAATCAAAAAGAAAAGTAGAAACTTGCTATTTCTTTGGGTATCCACACTTGTGTGCTAGTCCACCTCAAAGTTCATCTTCAAGTGCAGTTGTTTTATAGATCCGTGAAGGACATATCTCAGCAAAAAGGAGTGGCAAAAGAGACAAAGAGTCTAAGACAAAAGGTTCTATGAAATGTTAAGAAAATGCTTAATTAGAGAAAAAGGGAAACAAATACATCGAACAGGTCTAACCTTCAAAGAAATGCTATAATCTGCGTTACGTTTGCGCTTCAAACAATTTGTGTTCTTCAACCTTTTTACAAAAAATGGAAAACCCACAATCTATTATAACATGTAAACCACTACTTACCAACATAATCAAACAAAATTAGAGGGTTCAGTGGAAAATCACCATAAAAAAAGAATAAAAGGAAGTTCTACCTATTTGCTGATTGAAGTGCTTCAAAAGTCGATTAACGGTTCACCGTAGCTACAAATAATAATTAAAAGCAAAAAATATATGTCATGAATAGAATTAATTAGCTAAAATATTTTAATCTTCGAGATAGTCAAATGTAGAGGAAACTGAAAAATGAAGGATACTAATAACCTCTGTCTTTTCGTTGTATGGATACACCTATGCGAGTTGCCGAATATTAATTAAATATAAAGATAGATTCATGAATCAAGTCACGTATTAATATAGCATATACATGAATTTATCAAATGCAATTCATTACTTAAAAGAAATATGTAGTTCTTATTGAGTTAAGTTTAATGTAATTATTACTTTGATGAGATTAATTTAATACATTGGAAAAATATAATCTCCTCAAGGTGCTTTGCACCAGCTTGGTTTTTTTTCTTGTCGCGTCCTTAAACCAAGATTGTATTGGTAGCTAGCAAGAGTAATCAAGCAAAAACTATAGACCTTACTGTGTTTTATTATTTTTAACTATAATTTACAAGTAATCAATATATATTATTGATGAGTCAAAAGGCATAATAAATATGGTTTATATACATAAATTTTATTGAATAATTTAATAATAATAATTTAACTATAATTTAATACTAATATGTATATATTAAATGTAATACTTTCATTAGATAGGGACATTTTTGTTTTCACATAAAAAAGAAAAAACAACCTACCCATTCATACTTTTCTAACAAAAAATAATAAATAAATAAATAAATAAATGACTTCCTCCTCCCCCCCCAACCCCCCCAAAAAATTTTTTTTTTCAAATCAATAGCATAATAAAACACAAAAATTTGCCAATAAATTGTATAAATAAATTTTATTTAATAATTTAATTATAGTTTACCACTAATGAAAATATATTAAATTCAATGCTATAGAATTAATTTAGTGAATTTTTATGAGTTTAATTTGTTTTAGAATTAAAAAAAATTTTTAGTAATGCATGCATGTAAAAAATAGAATACATTTTGACATATATAAATTTAAAGTATATACATTTTACAAGTGAAAATTTTGATAGAATTAATTTAATGAATCTTTTTATGAGTTTAATTTAATATAAGTTTAAATTTAATTAGTAATGCATATAACAAATAAAATTTATATATAAGTCACAAGACATAATAAATATAATTTATATATATCAATTTAATTTAAGAATTTTTAATTATAAATTTCTATTAATCCATATATAATAGAATATGAGTCTAAGTAAAATACATACGTTGATAGATATAAACTCAAATATATATTTTTTTCAAGAGTGGTAAGGGTAGCAGAATAATCCCCATGGACCATTAATTTAATGTGATTTGATTTAATTAATTTTAATTTTAATATTATTTATTATGGTAATACGTCAATTGAATATGATGCATGTACATTTGTTAAGTTCAAAAAGACTTAATTTAATTAATTTTAATGTAATTATTATTTCAAAGATAATGTAATATGCACATTGCATGTTGAAAAGTGCAAATATAATGAGATTACCACCCTTATCAAGATCTAAAGTGATGAAAGATTCATATTATCTTGTCCATGTTCAATGCATGGCTGATTGTTTGTTGCTTTTCACAAAATCTTATGCCATTTATTACAAGTTTACCTTTAGCAGCAAAGTTCAACAACAATCATTGAAAGGTCATCTTATGTTATACAATTAATTTAATGTTGACCGCGAGCATGATGGCAGCTTAGCGTCACATTGCATTCTATTAAATGAAATACTCGACATTCAATTAATACAACTATGACAAGAATTTTTATTAAAAACTATATCAGAAGAATTGGTTTCAAAGTATTGAAATTCTAGATATATAATGTTTGAATTCATAAATGTATCATGAGATAAAGAGTTTTATGGTTTAATTTTAAAGATTAGAGATGGACAGTTAGATCGACTAAAATGGAGTCAATATACTTGGTTCCGTTGGTTGAGAAGTCGGCTAGTTGTTGAGTATGGGTCAATATAGTCAATTTTATTAAATGTGTTATATGAAATATCTATTGTATCTTTTGCGAGGTGATTAAATGAGGGGTTAACTGTTTGATGCCACTAAAAGAAATGATGATGCCAACGAAAAAATTTTCTTAAAAATTTAAAAATATTGTCAATGTACAGTTAGCTAATTTATTGAGATGAAAATATTATAGGGCCTATTTGTATTAGTATTGGTTGCATGTTCTAAACTGGTAGCTTGATCGATGTTTGGCAATACTCAAATGGTGGCTCAAATCTTTACATTTGTATTGCACTCTTGTAATCTTTAATTGCTCCAAAGATTAGTAAACTATCTTTTTTATTCTCATCGAGCATTGAATTGAAGTGAGCATTTTTTAATCTATAATATGATTAACTTCAATGTGGAGGAAGAAACTGACTTCAAGTTACCTATAGTAGCAAAAAATCCTAATCCTTGGTAGTGATAAACTTATGCAATTCAGTCGGCAAATCATTGAAAATATGGAGACAAATCTAATTCAAATTACAAAATATGAACTATAATAAAACTTCCTATTAAACCAATCAGAAAACACCAATTAAGAATACATGGCTATATCACTCTTTCTCTTTTTTGATCTTCATAGTCTGAACTCTGTTTTTCTCTTTCTTCTTCAATTCTGTAAGTGTCTTTTCATCATCGATTGGATGTTATTTTCTTGTTTCTACTTCTTAGTCATTTTTCTTTTTTTTGCTTGTTGCTTCTTCTTTCTTACTCACATCATCTTCAACTTCAATTATCTTGTGCTTTGCTAAAATATGGCTGGATATCATTGTCGTTTTCTTTTTTGTTTTTGGATGTATCTTTTTGATTGCATCTGCTACAACCTTCAGTTGTCCATTACTGGTTGATGTATTAATGTTCAATGTGATAAGAAAGCGGAACTCATTGGACGTTTGTAGGCTTAATGCTCTATAATACTTTGATTCATTTTCTCCCTACAAAAGAAAATGTTATGTCAGTAAATCCATAATTTTTTCCTTTTTATAAGTACTTCAAAAAGAATAGAATGAATAATGCTTCACCTGTTTAATTGATTTCTGATACTCATTTACTGGGCATCCAATATAGACAGTTGCTGCTTCTTCAAACAACGTAATGATTGCACTTTCTTCATTTTGTGTAACATATAAGATCACTCTGTACCTGAAATTAATTTAATATTATATCATATGTCGTATGTATAAATAATTTTTTATTCTATTCTTGTGTATACATTCTGATACCTTGGTATTGCTTCCACATCTTCATTGTTGCATTTGGTGCAAGTTGTTTTTTCTTCAGTCTTCAAAATTGATGACATGCATTTTTTGCATGGCTCATACCTCACATATGATTTATTTTTGACTCTCTCAACACACCTTTGAAATAGTAGGTTATATCCTATAGAAATAATACTAAATATTTGAGTATATTATATATATATATGTATATATTAGTATAATAATTTATGTGTTATGCAATACCTTCGATAGTGGATCTTGTTGTGTATTATTTCATGCAAAGTCACTTCTATTGCTGCTTTCATTCTCCACTTCATTGTTTTTTCTTGAATTTTAAGTGGATTATTATTTTTTCCTGACCTGCATAATGTTAAAAATGTATAGTTGTATTATTTGGATATAAAATTTAAATTAGTTGTATTACCATTGTTGGAGAGAATGGATTCCCTCATAGGTTGGTTCTACTTGCAATGTTGATGCTGATGTTGTTTGTAGTTGTAATTCCCCTAATACAAATATAAAAGATAACAAGTTATTCTTTCATTTTCTTATTTAATTGAATAATTCCTTTATAATAGAAATAATACCTAAATTTTATTTTGCAGTCACATCTGCAATTGCAACAATTGGATTTTGATTGAGAATTTGTTGGAGTTCTTCTCCTTCATGCTTTGCCAAATCTTCCCAAAGACAAACTATGATGGGCTGGAATCTATATCATAAGAAGATAATGTTATTGCATTTAGTTCATTCTTTTATCAAATCAAGCTAGAAGTAATTATTGGATTAATATAAATTACTTACTCTTTATCCATTATTGTTATTTCTCTAACATCTTTGAGGGCCCCCCTTGATGTGGTTGTTGTCTTGCATTGCTTCACTTTTATGAGTATTCCACAAACATCTGCAAAAGTAATTTGAAATTATAACTTCTTGTAATAATGAATGTATTACTGGATAATAAGCTACAAAAAAATGCTATTACCAATAGGTTCTTTGTCATGAACCTTTGTATCTATGTGTTTGAAGTCCAAAAAATTATACTTGAGATTGTCTTCACCAACTGCTTCTTCAGCTTCTTTCACATAGGTATATTTCTTTAGTATTAGTTCTATATGTGGATGCGCATTGAAATAAAGCGGATTACACTTTTGCACAATTCCATTAGATATGATGTATGTCTTGTGTAGTGAGAATGTGCCGTCATTCTTGTACCTTGCAAATATGATTCCTCAATTTAGAATGTATAATTTTTGTTGCATAATATATTTTTTATGGTTGTTATACTTCATTGTCCATCATTATCATCTTTTTCATTTTTGAAGAAAAGTTTGCTCCGCAGCTTATTTCATCGCCAACTCGTAAAGCCCTTAGTTGAAGTGTCAATGATTTTTGATTTAGTTACAATTCTCTAATTGGTATCATTGAAATCTGTGACATAATTGATCGTTTTTTCTGCATTTTGACAAATATAAAACCCCAAAAGACACATTCAGAAAATTCTTGCAAACATATTATTTTGTTATGGCTCTCTACACATGCACAAATACAATATATTATAATCTAGAAACTAAATCATAAAAAAAGTAGCTTGCTGTTTGACTAACAAATTACACAAACATTAGGAGGAATGACGATTTTCCAAAATTCTATAAAGTTCATGTGCATAGCACAACAGAAGCGAAAATATCTATCACCCAAAGGCATATAACAGAAACCGAGGTTAATAAAATGGAATCTGTTCTCCACAGGGACCATTAGAGTTTGCAGTAGGGTCAGGCCGTTTGTTTCAGGACAATCTAATGGGCAGTCCACAGTAGATTATATTGGAGCCAATGGAAATATCATGATTGTTAATCCACAGAAGCAGGGTAAAGATGCAAGGAGAGTTTTCTCATTCAATAAAGTTTTCGAGACAAATGTAACACAGGGTATGCCCTTTTCAGTGATAAATATTACCTTGAATATATTAAGTTGCAACATTTATTATCACTAAAATTTTCTTGTTAAGGATCTCAATTTATTTTTTTAATATTTTACAAAATTGTTTAGTGTTTCAGAATATGAAGGAAGAATCAATAAAACAATGAGATTCTCATACATGTAGCAGGATGTAATGGTGGAACTTGTCAACTTGAATTAGTTCGTGGACAAAAATTATTGCTTCCATCAAGAAAGGTAGTAGTATTTGCTAAATTGCTAATATCGAAAATATGGACAGAAACAGAATCCAAAGACATAGAATAAAGACAAAGATCATAGTAAAATACCAAACCTTGACAGGGAAGTGATTTCCAAAAAGAAGAAAAATATTTGGGCAGTTGTAAAAGGAAGTTCTACCTATTTGCCGATTGAAGTGCTTCAAAAATTGATAAACGGCTCACCGTAGCTGCAAATAATTATTAAAAACAAAAAATATATGTCATGAACAAAATTAATCAGCTAAAATATTTTAATATTCGAGATATTCAAAGGTAGAGGTGTAGAGCAAACTGAAAAATGAAGGATACTGCTAACCTTTGTCTTTTTGTTGTATGGAAACACTTATGTAAGTTGCCAAATATTAATTAAATATAAAGATAGATTCATGAATCAAGTCACGTTTTATAATATAGCATATACATGAATTTCTTAAATGCAATTCATTATTTAAAATAAACATATAGTTCTTTCATAAAGACTTTTGACTGTTAGACTAAATATTATGTATGTGTATTTGGGGGACATATTCTACGAATCAAGTCATGTATTATAATACAACGTATACATGAATTTATTAAATGCAATTCCTTGTTTACAATAAATATATAATTCTTTCATAAAGACTTTTGACTATTAGACTACATATTATGTATGTGTATTTGGGGGATATATTCGTAGAATATGAATGGCGGCACATGATTCATCCAACATTTTATCCAATGAAATGTATATATTCATACTTTTATAAATGTGATATATTTATATTTATTGTATATATATATATTTGCTAAGATGAAAAAAATTATAGAATTAATTTAATGATTTTCTTTTAAAAATTTAATTTAAATTAAATTTCATTAGTATAATAAATAAAATGTATATATATGTCAATCAAAAGGCATAAAAAATCTTGTATGCAATAACAAAAATCTAGGAAAGCAACAATATAGGCCATCCGGCGGTACTTGATGGGGTTGGATTCCCTCGTGATGCACCATCTTTGTTAAGCTTATACGAATCAATTAATTGGATTTTAAAATAATAATAATAATAATTCCATTCATTATTATTGTGGAAGTGTTTAAATGTTTATTTCATTAAAGATATATTTATATGTCATGTAATGACTTTATCATGGTTGTATATATTATTATGTTTATTTTTGTAATAGATAAATTATTTTTTTTTTGTTAAGAAAAAAATAATGATTAAAGTTAAAAGCCAATATTTATTTTTTAAGTCAAGAATTGGTAAATATAAATGTAGAATTTTGAAACATCAATTTAATAATTTAATTATAATTCACCACTAATCTATATCTATACATATTAAATGTAAAACTTTCATTAAATAAAGACTTTTTGGTCTTCACATACGTATTAAATGTAAAACTTTCGTTATTAAATAGGGACAATTTTGTCTTCACATAAAAAGGAAGAAACCAATATGCTCATTCATACTTTTATAGGTAGTATAGATACATAATATTCACAATTGCTTCTAGTGTATTCTATATTGGTAATAAACGCATCAAACCTTTTATACCACTACTTGGGAAACTGCTTCAAGCCATATAGAGACCTTTTCAAAAGACATGTTTGATTTTGTTTCTCAGAAACAATGAATCCCTCTGGTTGGCTCATGTAGATTTATTTCTCCAACTCGCTATGCAGAAACACTGTTTTCACATCTATCTACTCAAGCTCTATATCAAATAGAGCAACCATGGCAAGAACACCTCATAGAAGTCAATTCCCGCTCTCTAAGTAAAACCCTTGGCAACCAATCACGCCTTGTATCTAGCATCCTCAACCTTGAGAATCCCCTCTTTGTTCTTGTAGATCCATTAGCAACCTATAATCTTTTACCCATTGGGTACATCAACCAGTTCCCATGTGCTATTCTTGTGTAGAGACTTCATCTCTTCACTCATAGCTACAACTAATTTATCAGAATCTAGCTGGGAAATTACCTCTTTGTATGAGACTAGACCATCTCCTACAAACTCCTCAGTTGAACTCAACACATAAACTACTAGATCTAAAAATACAAATTGCTGTGGTGGTTTGATCTGCCTCCTTTCTCTATCATGAGCCAAATAATAGTTCTATAGTGAATTGTTTTCCTGCTGTTGGTTAGCTGATAATACACTCTCACTAACTTCATATACCATATTCTGTTTTCTCTTTGAAACTTGTGGAGTATCAATTTCAATCTCCACCTTCCCTTAATAGCTAGTTGACTACTTTCAGGCTGCTTCACCTTTTTTTATCATCACCGACTTATCAAAAGTCACGTCCCTATTGATAATTATCTTGGAGCCTTTATCATCATTACACCACAAATGATAACCCTTTACTCCATCTGCATAGCTTAGGAATATGCACTTCCTAGCCCTTGGATCAAGCTTCCCATCACGAACATGAGTATAGGCTGGGCACCTAAATACTCTCAGATTTGAGTAATCAACAAGAGACCTGGATTAAACTTCCATTGGTGTCTTGTAGTCCAAAGTAGTTAATGGTGACCTAATCACCAAGTAACAAGCAATATTGATTACTTTTGCCCAAAAATCCTTGGACAATCCAGCATTAATGAGCTTGTATCTAGCTCTCTCCAAGATAGTCCTGCTTATCTGTTCTGCAACTCTATTATGTTGTGGTGTATGTACAACTGTGTAATGCCTCACAATTCCTTCCTTATCACAAAATTCTTGAAATTCCTTGTTGCAAAACTCCAATCCATTGTCAGTCCTTAAGCATTTGATTTTTTTTCCTGTCTACTTCTTGATTAAAATTTTTCATTGCTTGAAGTTGACAAACATCTCATTCTTATGATTTAGCATGTACACCTATACTCTTCATAAGAATCATCAGTGAATGTTAGCATGTACCTAGCACCACCTTTTGAAACAACTTGAGAAGGCCCCCAAAGATCTAAGTGAATGTAATCTAAAGTACCTTTGGTCCTGTGAATTGTAGTGTCAAATTTCACCCTATGTTGCTTGCCAAGCACACACAGCTCGCATAAATCTAGCTATCTAGTCTTTTCTCCACCAAGCAAGCCATGTTTGCTCAATTCTAACATCCCTTTCTCACTTATATGCCCTGGCCACATATGCCACAATGTCGTAGTATCATAAATTGATGAAGAAACCACTGTAGGACTAAAAACTATGCTGCCATGCAATATGTAAAGGCCATTCTATTTGGCTCCCTTCATGATAAATAGAACATCTTTGGAAACCTACAGAACTCCATCTCGAGCCTTGTACTCATAATTGTTCTTGTTCAGAGTTTCTAGCAAAATTAGATTTTTCTTTAAATTTGGAACATGAGGTATATCTATTAGGGTCCTTACTATGCCATCGTGCATTCTGATACTAATTGAGCTAATTCCTATAACCCTGCATAAAGCATCAATTCCCATAAGTACTTTACCACTATTGTGTTTCTGATAAGTGGTAAACTAATCTTCATGTGAGAACATGTGGTAGGGTAGCCACTATCCAAAATCCACTTAGTACTTGGTAAACTCTTTGTAATGTTGAGAACAAGCGCATCGTCAAACTCATCCTAACAATTCTTGCGACATTATCTTGTTTCTGATTAGAAGTTTTACCTGTATCCTTCACTTCTCCTCATTTCGAGCAATTTCATTTCTAGTGCCTCTTTCCACCATACCTGAAACATTTGTTACCCTTTCTAAGCATAGTTTGGGACTTTGATCATCATATACTCTTTTCCATTTCTCTTGGTCTCCCTTTTGCAACCAATCCTTCCCCACTTTCGCCATCATTACTTCCTAAGACATGTTTTCTTAACTTATTGGAATTCAATGAAGCCTTCACATTCTCTATTGAAATTATATCTTATCCATATAGCAAAATAGTGACCAACCGCTCAAAAGATTTGAGTAGAGAACACAAGAGAATCAACGCTTGATCTTTATCTTCAATTTTAACATCTATACTAGTGAGATTCATAATTACTTTATTGAAATAATCAATATGCTAAGTAATAGATGTACCTTTTTTCATTCTTAATGTGTATAACCGCTATTTTAGATACAATCGATTTGTCAGGGACTTCGTCATATAGAGGCTCTCCAGCTTTGACCATAGTCTTATTGGTGTACTTTCAGTGGTAACCTCTCTTAGTACGCTATCTGCCAATGATAACACCAGGGTATCGTAAGCTTTCACCATAAACTCATCCATCTACTTGTCAGTTAGTGTTTCCGACAAGGAATCTCTACCCTTTAACGTCCTTTGTAAAATTTGTTGACACAAGAGGACATGAATCTTCATCTTCCATAGCCCAAAATCATTCTTCCCATCGAATTTCTCTACCTCATAATTCATGGTTGACATTTGATCAAACTAGCTCCGATATCAATTTGTTGTAACCTAGTTGAATTAGATAATAAAATTGAAATATAATAGTAAAGTAATTTAATGAAGAACAGCAAGATTTAACGTGGTTCAACAATGTGTCTAATCCACCCAACAAAGAAAAGAGTTTATTTATCTCAAATCAAGATAACAAGTACAATAATTTTTATCCCATAATCTTATGTGAATACCAAACACCTTTGTTCTAAACACTGTTTCAAGAAGCTATCTCAAAAGTAGTTTAGAATCACTTCTGTATGGTCTAGTTATTTAATCCCAGAAGAAAAATAAGTATATATATATATAGTCCAAAAATAGAGTCCAAGGTCATGTGAACTTCCGCCACGTGTTGGGGTGCACATGACTCATGCCCTAGTGCACCTTACTGTCTTGAGTCAAAATCTATCAAGAAATCAGCTTGCGTTGTGCCCTAGCATAGAATAGTTGTACAAGGGCACAAAATTTAAGTGGCATCTGCGTCTGGGTGCACCAATCCTTGTACCTGGGAGCACATCTACTTGTTTTTGCCCATTTTAACTACTTAGCTTCGTTTTGCCCCCATTTCTTTTGGTTCTGGTTAATTCAGCCCAAATTTCAAGGTAAAATCAACAAATCTAGAAAGGTTCCAAGCACAAGAATTGTGGCTCTATCTTTAGTTGTTTATAGCCACTTGAATCATCTAATTTCAATCTATATGGAGAAAGTTATGACCAAAATACTAAGATGTGTCCAATAAGAAGATATAGGACTTTGATTTTTCAAAAATGGATATTAGTGACACCTTTACTACTTCTTCTTGATTAAATTAAGTAAAATGATCAACACATAAAATTTAGGACTTTTTCTTAGGTTTCTAATTGCTGCCTAAATCACCTCAATCCAATGCATATAGATAAAATTATGATCAAAACACTAAGATGTGACATGTCTGGAAATATAGGATTTTGATTTTTCAAAAATAGATAATTTTGAGTCTTTCACTACTTGATTTAAATATAATTTACTAGTGATATTTGTAACTTTATCTATTAGGTATTTATAACCATTTGAATCACTTCAATTTGATATATGGAGAGAAAGTTATGACTAAAATACAAAGGTGTGGCAAGACAAAAATTACAGGGCATTGATTTTCCTAGAACAAAATATTTTGATGCCTTTTACTACTTGATTTAGATTTAATTTGGAAATATGGTCAACACACAAATTGAAAATATTTCTCTTAGGTTTTCTATATCTATTTGAACCTTGAAATCCGATGTATGGGGAGAAAGTTATGACTAAAATACAAAGGTGTGGCAAGACAGAAAATACAGGGCTTTGATTTTCCTAGAACAGAATATTGTGACACCTTTGGCTACTTGATTTCAATTTAATTTGGCAATATGGTCAACATAAGAACTGAATACATGTCTCTTAGGTTTTTAAATATATTTGAATCACTTTAATCCAATACATAGGGAGACATTTATGGCTAAAATACTATTGTGTGGCAATCTAGAAAATACAGGACTTCAATTTTCCTAGAATAGAATATTGTGATGACTTTTACTACTAGATTACAATTTAATTGGGAAATATGGTCAAAATATTAGTTTAATATTTTTTTCTCAGGTTTCTATATCTGTATGAATCACCTTCATTCAATATACATGGAGAAAGTTATGACTAATACTAAAATGTGTAAAGGTAGAAAATACAGACTTCGATTTTTTCAATAGCAGATATTTGTGGTACTTTTTATGGATTGATCCTAACATAATTGAGAAAAGTGGTCAACATATGATTTTTAGATCCATTTTTTAGGTTTATATAGCCACTAGAATCACTCTAATCTAATATACATGGAGAAAGTTATGTCCAGGATTCTAAGATATGTCAAATCAAAGACTTCCTACACTTGGACTTGTATTTTCACCACGTTTATGAATCTTGAACTTGATTTAATTCCTTGATATATTGAATTATTTGGATAGAGGTAAGCATAAAAGTTTTTGGTATCTCTCTTAGCTTTTCAATGTTGCAAGAATCACATCAATTGGGTCTATAGAAAGGAAGTTAGAAGTATATCACAAGAAGAGCTACTCATAGACCTAAGGAAGCTTAAAGTTTTGAGGACAAAACCTTTTGTAAGGAGGGTAGAATTTAATACCTCAAGTCTTTTTAGGAATTATTATAGTATGGATATGATATTTGATGGTTAGAATAATGAAGTAGTATTGGTTATTTTGATTTTTTTCATTGATATTTTTGGGTTGCTCTTCTTTGAGAAATTTGAGCATACAAATTTATTTGGGAATCAATCAACATTTAAGGGATCTCACTTGAAAACGAATATGGGATATAAACTGAATTCTTTTTGGGGTTATTAAGGATCCCATTTAAAGCACTTATCTTGATTTTTACTTGCAATCTCGAGGATATAGACTTTAGAATATTAATAATTTTGTAAAGATTGCTTGGTTGTTATTGAAGATGTATAATTTATCAAGCCAATTATTTTATGGGAACTTTATTTATTGAGTTTTATATTAATGATTAAGTTAGCTACCCTATGGATATCAATTTTGGAGCTAAAAATTGGTCTTTCATTTGAGGTTATTTGACTTGGGCATAGTTATATGAATTGTATATGAACAAACATCAGAGTTAGACAAATTATGTTTAGAAGATTGGGTTTGATATAAGCCCTAATTATATTTTTATAATGAAAGAACTATTAATCTTTGGTCCATATCTTGTTAGAGGTATTAAGCCTAGTCTATTTAGTTTATTTTAAGTTATGATTAAACCCATAACTAGTGTAGAAAATAAGCCAATAAATTATTATGAATTAATTATGGATTTAAGTCCATGATTATCAAATTAAAGATGACAAAAATTATTTTTTTATGGAAATTTTGGATTTATGGATAATTCTAGAGGTCTTCCCACCATTTTAAAACTTTATTTGGATAGTTTTTGACTCCCATAAGGTATCTAATTATATTGGTTAGCCAAAACCATATAAATATAAGTGATATGAAATCTTAGGACCTCCGTTTTCGCATTGCTATATTTTCAAGGCGAAATTCATCATAGATATTCCCTATTATTTAATTACTAAACTATAGTAATAGTCAGCTAAAATCCAGAATTATTATATCATTAAAAAGTTAGGATTTTGGATATTTAGTCATGAGCTTAGGGATTTCGGTAACCATCCATCCTAACAAGCTAAAGATTTTAGGATTTTTAGTAACTACCTAATTGGCTAATCCTGATAAGGTTAGGATTTCAAAATTATTTCTACATTTTTAAGTTGTCATTATCTGGAATTGAAATCTGATCAAATCTGAGGAGT
Source organism: Jacaranda copaia (assembly GCA_014898725.1). Classification (NCBI taxonomy): domain Eukaryota; kingdom Viridiplantae; phylum Streptophyta; class Magnoliopsida; order Lamiales; family Bignoniaceae; genus Jacaranda; species Jacaranda copaia. Next base: position 240,804 of record JACGDI010005441.1, read on the forward strand.
TAGGACTAGAGTGACCTTCTTGTCTCAATAAGATATGAATTCTAGTTTACACAGAATACCTAGCTTAATAGTATAAATACCCATATAGTAGGAAATAAAGAAGCCATATGCAGATGTAAGAAAATAACAATTTTTCTATTTATTCTTTAAAAATTCACAAGAAATTTCATTATGAGGTACTAACATCCTACTTTTCTATTCTAGAATTAATGGAGAAGGCTTTAGTGGTAGATCAAATTTGAGGGAAACTTTGGGTTTTAAGATTTTCTTATGAGTAAATCTCTATTCTTTTTCTAATGAAAATATTCTTTTACATGAATGATTTCTACATTGAAAATAGGCGATTATTTTCTATATAATGGTTCAATTGTAAAATTTTCCATATACAAATAGTTAACTATTCAAAAGACTTTTTTGCATGCATAAAACTTAATTTTTTGGAGTTGAGCATGTAAAAACAAAATATTTTGAATCTTGCATGAATTATAGTACTCTGTGTTGAAATAAAAATGATAAAAGGGATCTATGCTCTGAATAATTGAGAAACTATTGGTAGGAACGAGTTTTGTACTTATGCTATTGGGTTTCAGTAGCAAAAGATCTCTAAAGCCACTCTTAATGATGTTGTTGTTAAGACCTCTGAAGCCGCTCTTAATGGTATTGTAGTTAAGATCTTTGAAGCTGCTTTTAACGGCGTTCTAGTTAAGACCTCTGAAGTCATTCTTAATGGTGTTGTAGTTAAGACCTCTGAAGCTACGTAGTGGCATTGTAGTTAAGATCTTGGCCAAGAGAATCGATTAGAATCCTAAATGTTCATGAGCATGGTTAATTAATGAATTGAAAGTTTCTAATAACTTATATAACTTTTGTTCTAAATTATTCTGGAAGTATGTCCTGAAATTTTTCTGATAAGATGATTCTTGATTTTTGCATTGAATTGTTATTTTAAAAAAATAAAAGCAAATATTCTTGTCTTCAATGATTTCTTTTCTTTTGTTTGATATTTAAAAGTGCTCAAATCCGATAGGAGGAGAAGGAGATTTATTTACTAGGCGAAGCATTGCTCATAAGTTATTAATCCATCTTTCTATAGAAAACTTGGTTCAAGACGAGGAAGATGTGCAGTTCTGGGGATGGTGATAAGAGATTGGTATTTAGAATAGTTTATTTGATGTTTAAGATTCCTAGTCAGTTGCTTAGGAAATTTTCTTTTAGATCTTGGGTACTGAAGTTTGATTGTTAAGACAAGTGTTTGGAATTACCTTTCATTATGATGATTTATTTTAGAATTTGTTTAATAAAATTTTTGGGAATTCAACATGTTATGTTGGATGCTTAGTGTTTCTGAGTTTTTGGGCTTAGGGGCATTGCCGTGCTATGTCCCAAATTTGGGGTGTGACAATACCTAGTAAAAGTGGACGGCCAATAATGTTCAGAAATGGCTCCCTCCCTACTGAAGTACTTGAGTTATTTCATTTAAGGTACTTTGCTTTCACCTATGGATGACAATTGGTTCCTGCTAGAAATGATTTTACTGTTCCTCCATCCATATTAAACCTTTAGAATCTTCAAACCTCAATGTTACATGGAAGAGCACTTTTGCAAATGGAAATTTGGAGGATGCGACAATTGAAGGCATTTAATTTGTTACGGTCCCTTACCCAATAATCCCAAAGGACGTGCAACTTTTGTTCTGGAAAACGTGCAAACATTTTTAGAAGTAAAAGATTTCAAATGCTGTCAAAAGATTCTAAAACTGATTCCAAACATAATGAAATTGAGGATCAGTTGTCCTGGAGGACGTGTTGGAGACGAATATGTTGATCAAGACAGTCACCTTGACAATCTTGTATGTTTGGAATATCTGGATCAAGTCCAAGCTAAAATTGAATGTATATGCGTGTGGCCCTTGTAAGAGAAAGCTTAATCTTGTTTTCCCTAGGACGCTAAAAAAGTTGACATTGGAGGGTGAGATACTTCATTGGAAAGATATGGGGATTGTTGGTTCATTGCTTAATCTTGAAGTTCTGGAATTGAGAAAATTTGCTTGCAAAGGCACGGAATGAAGAACAAGTGAAGGTGAATTTCCTCAACTGAAATGTCTGCTAATCGACAGACCCCATTTAGAGCAATGGATAACAGAATGTAGGCACTTCCCAAGACTCAAGTGCCTAGTGCTTTATGCATGTCATTATTTAATTAAATGAGATTCCGGATGATATTGGAGAGATTCCAACACTTGAACTCATTGAGGTTGATCACCAGAACACAATATCTTCTCAGCTCGGCCAAAAGGATAAAAAAGGAACAAGAAAGTTGTGGAAATGATGCCTTTGAAGTACGTGTAGGGGATACATGGAGAAAGTGAATCCTCTGCTTCTGGTCAGGTTACAGACTACACACCTCTTCAACTTAAAAGTTGAATAATTATTCGTAGAAATAATTTGACAAGTATTTAGACCATCATTAACAGTTTGCTGACTCAACTCTTCAATCTTATTTTTTTTTATTTTTTTAATTTGTTGCAAAGCATTTCTTTTCTTAGTCGTTCGCTATTATGAATCTGTTTTTGTTGGCAGATTCTTTTCTGTTCAGAGATTTCAGAGTTTCTAATTGATATATGTTGATGAATGATCGGCCAATGATGTTTATTTAAGCATTAATTAATGTTATAAACTTCAAACTCTTTCACAACTCTAGTCTCATTACTAGTTGTATTTTATTTTCTGTTGTTGGTTTAAGAAAAAAGAAGAAGATTATTTTACTCCCAAAAGGTTTTGGTTCGTAACATGAAACAGGTCCGTGCGCATGCTATGATGCTAATGAGTTTGTACATATTTGTTTGTTTGGAAGAGATAAAGTTGGCAAAGTTTGGACTTGCATATGACTTCGAAGGTGTTAGAAAGTTTACTTAAAAAAGTCTTATATGATATTCTAAGTTTGTTTGAGTGTATAGAGAATACCATACATTCTTTAAGGTCCCTTTTGTTTATATTTTTAAAGCCCTATCATCTTCTATAGAATTTTATTGGAAAACATCACTTATTTTTCATTTCTAATTTTTTTAAAACTTGTTTTATATCTTATTATCACATTAATCAAATTTAAATTTAATTTGATTTGACATAAAATATCATTATTATTGCTATTCATTGAAATACACATATTTTTAAAAGCATGTTTTTTTTAAGTATAAAAAATATGAGCTACATTAATCTCTATAACAATACATACTTAATCATTGTTAAAATATCCAGTGGAGTTGGTATTTGTATATACTCCACAAATTGATAAAGGCATTTAACCTTTACGAACTTACAAAACTATCTATTACTTAGTGAGATAACGTTGCTTTGTACTTTAATAATCAATATCCTCCATTTAGTTAATCATGTATCATGTGGACATGACAAAAAACTAGGGCATCAATCCGTATTTGATGCTAAGAATTTATAGCTTTTGCTATGAAATTGTCCTAGTCATTTGCGAAGTTAATGCTCTCATAGCTAACCCTTGCTACAACCAATTTGTATTGGATGATCATTCTTCTTATATATATATATATATATATTAGTTTTGCTATACATAATACATAGCTATTTTGTTTAAATTTTTGAATATACAATGCTACGACTTGATAATTAACAATTTTTATTAATTATAATTAAAAAAATCTTTAGCAATGGAAACTTGTATGCATAATTTGTAGCTGTAGCTGCGAAATTAATTTTCTAGTATTTTTTTGTAGCATATGCTTAATTTTTCTGTTTGAGAAAATGAGGAATTATTGAAAATATTGTCTTTTCCATTTTATGTAGTAAATTTCCATTTGAGCATGTGTACATGTTCCCGAGAAATAAATACTTTTTATTTTTTCTTAAAATTGATCTTTTGATTAATTTTTGAAAAGCCGTAACAATTTAAAACCATGAAAATTAGAGTTTTTCATATAGTTGCAAGTAAAAGTTGTATTATTTGTGAAGTTTAAATGTAAACTCTTTCAAATTAATATAGAGGAATAAATATTTGGATGAAACTCATGATGAAATATGTAATCATTCAGAAAAACTCTTATTATCTATACAAACATACATAAGACCAAGTCAGGAGACAATTATTTGTCCATAAAAATTTATCTCCTGTATTCAAATGACTTCCACAATTTTTTTTTTTTTAAATTATTGAAGAAACCCTTCATTTGTAGACTTTGGTGGTTTGTTATATCCTTGAAATAAATTTCCATTGAAAATTTATAATAAGAGAAAGTGTCACCTCAAGAAAAATGAAGGAATCAGTGAAATTATAATTGATCTCTTACTTCTTATCTGTATTATCTATATCTATCTATCTATCTATACTATCAATAAAATTAAGTATGAATGGTTATGGTGTTTCTTCCCTTTTAAGTAAGGACTAAAATATCCCTCTTTAATAATATCATTACATTTAATAGACATGATTTAATGGCAATTGCAACTATTAAATAAAGTCTTTCAACTCAAATAAAGTATATACATCAAATGTATATACATTGTATTTAGACAACTTAAATAAAGTATATACATCAAATTTATATACATTGTATCTAGACTCATAGAAAATAATAACTATAATTAATTAAATTAAATCTTTCATCCCAAATAATGTAAATACATCAAATGTATATCATTACATTTATTACATTTGTTACAAATTAAATATATTTTTAGTTAGAATTATACCAAAAATTAATTACATTGAAATTAATTAAATAGATTCTATACTTAGCAAATGTAATTGCATATATTGAAATTACCATATTTCATATAGATAGTTTAATGATAATTCTAATCAAATTAAGTTTACTTTTTAATTACACTTGCAGAAAATAATAACAATAATTAATTAAATCAAGTCTTTCCACTCAACAAATGTGTGTGTGTATATATATATATCAAACATATATACATTTTATTTATTAAATTTATTCTAAATTAAGCGTATTTTTTAATTGAACATTTAGAAAAGAAAATTTATATTAAAATTAATTAAATCAAAATTTCCTTCTTAGAAAAAAATTACTTTTATTAACATATTTAGTTGGGCTTATAGATAATAATAATTAAATTAAAATTAAGCAATTAAATTATATCCTCATCTAATGAGATTATTTCTATGACATTCAATATATATGGTTGTATAGTAAACTATGACTAAATTAAATTTATTTTAATTAGACTCATAAAAATAATAATTGAATGGAAATTAATTAAGAAAAAAATCATTTGATGAGGGAAAAATGATACGTCATAAATACATTTGTACAAATATTCTTTATGTGTTGTCCCTAAAAAATAATAAAAAAATATTTTTCATATATCAAAATATGTGTTCAATTCAAATGTAATATATAGTAAATTTAATATAGCAATGAACAAGATAGATTAAGTTTTACAATCACATGTTTAATTAATGAGGAATAAGAATGATACTTATAAATGCAGTCATACAAATATGGGTTCTTTCTCAAAAAAATAAAAACAAAAAAAAAAAAAAGAAAAAAAAAGAGAGAAATATTTGTTATGGATCAAAATAGGTATCAAACTCCTATGTACTATTATACTTAACATGATAATGAAAATCAATGAACTAAGTTTGTTTAATTTTTTTTCTTTTTATTTATTTGTGTAGTTTATAGATATTTCTGAAATATATTTCAATTAATTTTTATATATAATAATTTGTGCATTTTATTTTCTTAAAAACTAATAGCAAAATTGCTTTCGTGCTGCACAAATGAGAAAAAATTTCTTAACCTTATTTATTTAAGTCAAAACATAAAGAATGGGTCAAAAGAATAAGAACATATTGTTGATAGCTCCATCAAAACCTGTGAAAAAGAATGAGCTAAAATTTCATTTCTTTGAATAGTTTTGTTAAATAAATTATTTTCAATTAAAATAATAATGTGATAGTACAAACTTTCAATAATTATTTTTAAGATGCAATATGATAGAAATATATATAATTTATTTTTATCAAATAACCTTTTGAAAGATCAAACTTTTTTTTTTTTTTTAAATAACTTGAGGCATGATGTAGGATGAGAATGACCTTGCAGAGAACAAATTTTACATGACTTAACTAATCATATGTGGCGCCCCCCTCTTGGGGTTACTCCCTAAGCTAGGGTACCACCAATTCAAGCTTACAATATAACCCTCATAACAACTATGGAAACCATAATTCACCCAAACTCAAAGGAAAGCAATACACATTAACTTAAAAGAATGCTTCATGGAGTAAAATATATACAACGATGGGTCTCTGGTTTACACACACTATTCACATAACATCCTTTAGTCATTGTTTTGATCGGGTGTGATCATATATAGTCATAACTCCTAATCTATTACAAAATAGTCTCCTTCGCTCACCTTCATCTCCTACATCTCATTTAATCCTGTCTGGGAAAAGAATAAAGAATAGTAAGGAGGGTGAGTCTTAAGGACTTAGTGAGGGAAAAACATAACCGAAGATAAAGGAAAAATATTCAATTACAATGGAAATAAATAAGATCATTTATAATAATTTAGATTATCAATTCATGATTGACATTAATCACATTTAGACTCATAAAATATGAAACATGTAAACATTTAGCTAGCTTGCTGGCATCCTTCTTTATTACTCCTCGATGATTCCAGGATAACAATACAATAACATTTAACATGAACATGAAAATATTTTCCTTATCTCTCCATTTGCTTGAGCACACAACTCGGCGTGTAACACTTTTCATGTGGTATGGCCAGCTAGATGCCGGATTTTGCCACTCACAGTTCGCTACCTTCAGCTACTTGTAAGTCAGAATCATAGGTAGGTACTAGTTGGAAGACCTATCACCGTCGGTCCATTCTGCCCAGCCATCTTTCTTGACCTAGCCTCAAGCCTAACTTCTCGTGGCGTCTCTTCGGGTTGAACTTCCCAAGGGCGTCCCCATGGGTTGATACAATATAATGCCAACAAATAACAATTCAAATTTTAAAGCAATAACATGAACATTTTGGAGCTTTACATGAGTGGCAATTTACAAGGTATAACATTGTTCAATAATAGCTGGCAAGGCCTATTCCAATAAACAAGACAAATGAACAAATTAGGAGGACTTTTGATACAAATAGGTTTACTAGACCATTTCAAATATTACTTTTACATATATCAAGAACATGGGGTTAGTTGGCAAGGCTGGGGTATAAGGGGTAGAAATCTAATAATATAAAGAAAGTTCTGGGCACTAAAACAAGCTCAAGGCATATAATAACATTCAAGAATGCAAGAGGGTCACAAAATTTGATAATAGAGAATCAATAAGTTTCAAAATCAAGCCAGACTTAATCCTCATAGGGGTTTATGAAATGAACAACAGACATGTTAATTCACCATATGCACCAAGGCAGTTGGACCTTCACCTTAAAAGCCTCTGTAATGAAGTTACAACTTATTGATCTATAGTTTCCTGTTTTCGTCATCTAACCAAAAAAGAGTAATCTACTTATCAAAGATCACATTCGACTTGAATAACCTTCAATAATTAAAATCTTACTATTAACTGTCTAAAATCAGTAACTACCTAATTAATTCGGAGTAAGAATTCATTCAAAAATATCATTAAGAAGTACTCATAATAATGCCGCTAATTTATTATCAATTACAAGGTTCTTAGTGATACGAGCAATAGATATAATCAATTTTCTTATTTCCTAATTAACCTCATATCAGTGTCCCAAATAAATAATAATAGGCCAATTAGCTCAATAACCCAATTATTGTCATTTAGGTCCCAAATTCATAAAATTAAGGTTTTCTTATTCATTAAACTTAATTAACCAACACTTAACATATAATAACATAGATCTAGGTCCACAAACACATATATGTAGTCCATGCATGTCTCATGCATAGTTAGTTTTTCCATAAATTCTTCATTTTCTTGCCATGATACAATATTTGGGAGTAATTAAGTGATATAAAAAGTTAAAACCCTAAATCCCCATTTTACCCAAGTTTGCTTATTGAGGCCTTGGAATCACGAACCAAGAGCACCACTACAATCATTGGAACGAGGAGAAGATTCTACCTCAATATCGCCGCTATTGCAGAAGTTCACCACTGCCACCACTAGAAGATGCCTTTTAGCTCAACAAACACAACCCCTACTTCACTTTTACCACTTGCTGTCGAATTGAAGTCCAATTGAAGCTCCAAAGTTGCTGTATCTCACTCATTGCCACGCTGATTTTCTCTAAATTCTACTATTGCCGTTGTGCTAAAGTTCAATTCAAAGCTATCTTCATGATCTATGAACCAAAAGCTACAAAACCCAGACTTGGGTCGCATCAAACAGTCTGTGCATGCCTCATGCATAGTTAGTTTTTCCATAAATTCTTCATTTTCTTGCCATGATATAATATTTGGGAGTAATCAAATGATACAAAAAGTTAAAACTTTAAATCCCCATTTTACCCAAGTTTTCTTATCGAGGCTTTGGAATCACGAATCAAGAGCACCACTACAATTATTGAAATGAGGAGAAGATTCTGCCTTAGTACTATCGCCATGCTACCGTTGTAGAAGTTCACCACTACCACCACCAGAAGATGCCTCTCAGCTCAACAAACATAACCTCTGCTTCAATTTTACCATTTGTTATCTAATTTAAGTCCAACCGAAGCTCCAAAGTTGCTGGGTCTCACTCGCCACCTCGTTGATTTTCTCTAAATTCCACTATCATTATCGTGTCAAAGTTTAATTCAAAGCTATCTATGTGATCTCTGAACTGAAGGCTACCAAACCTAGAATTGGGTTGCATCAAACAGTCATTGGAAGTCATTCCCATAAATCTCACCATGGTTGTTTTCTCAAACCACTGTTACATCACCGTCCGTCGGTTATTCACGTTGTATGTGGTACCATTCTACTCCTAAGAAGGTGATGAATGTCTTGGCTAGTTTTGATTTTTGTTCGAGGAGTGGCTGGAGGTGATCGTCGGTGAGAGAGAATGGTGGGTTTTGGTGGAGAAGATGATGAAAATGGGGGAAGAAATGAAAATATGATTTATATATAATTGAACTTTTCTTGTCTCTCAAATTGACCCTAGAATTTTCCTTAGCCCTCAATTGAATCCTTCAAGGTTGTAAATCTTTTAATCCAGCCCCATGATAATATGAATGCATGACATTTGCCCCTTTGACCCAAAAATATTCCATGCAAACCCCCAAGATTTTCAAATAAAGTTCAATTAAGTTTTCTTAAATTACAAATTAACCCCAAACTTTTAAAAACAATTAAACAATTAAAATTTATAAGAACAAAATAATATTAAGAAGAATTTCTACCAATTAAATAATTTCTAGGGGTGTTTCATCGTATGAAAAACATTGTTAATGTATATGTTAATGACATAACAAGTATAATTCAATCATTATATAATTGACTTGAACTTGGTCATCATATTTAATTAAAATTTGATTTTTATTATAAAAAGTATGTATTGTTGGATTGAGAGTTATGCAATTCAAACTATTAAGCTTAAAAAATATTTGTACAATTTTAAAAATAATATTAATGTGATGTAGTAAAATATTTTATAGCAATATATAAAATAGAATATCAATAAATATATTTCACTGGATAAAATATCACATTAGCCGATATGTCTGAATATTATACTTCAGTAAATGTGAAGTATATACCCTATTAAATACATATTACCAAAATTCTTGCTTTTCATATTTCTAAATATTAAATAATTAATAAAATGCAAAAATTTATTTCAAACAATGAATTTCCTTTAACAATTCAAGTATATATTATATTAATAGTAGAACTAATTCATAATTCAACTCTTACAAATTTATAAACTAGCAAACATTAATTTAAAGAAATAATTTTCACACTTTTGTTAACAAAAAAATTTATAAAATATTACAACATTTTGATTTTACAAAATGATATTTAAAGGTTTAAAATTGAATAGAATTTAACTTTCTCTATTTTTGGTTTAAAATTGATTTGAATTTAACTTTCTCTATTTTTGACTTAACTAAGAATAGACAAAAATGAGAACAGAATCACTATGAATAAAGGGTTCTTAAAATAATAATGAATCGGTAAACTTCTGACTTGAATCAATTTCATGTTTAGTTAATTTAGTATTGGATATTGTGATATAAATTTAAAAACATCATCATATGTGGCTGTTTAGAAAATTTTCAGTTATATTTTTATGTACATGGATATAATTTTCTAATAATATTATTATAACATATTTATTTTGACAATAAAGATAATATAAGATGAAGAGAAAACACGCTACACTAAGTGCTATAGAGAGACATGTATATATAGACAAAGCTCAAGAGTCCAAAAAAATGAGAAAGTTAATTAAATCATCGAAAGAGAAAAAACCATAAAAATTTAATAAGTGGGCACCTCTCTTATTAACATAGTTTTGAATGAAAAAGTGCAAATTCATAAAGAAATTAATTGTCAATATTCACTAATTAATAGCCTCTAAGAGCGTAGATCATTTCTTACTAATTAGATGTTAGTAATAATCAATAAATATGTATTTTATGATTTTTCAATAAATATCACATATGCAGGCAAATATTATCATATAAACAAAATTTAAATTTTAATCTCATTTCTTGATTAGGTTCAAAAATTTATAATCACGTGTGCTCTAAAACCCATGAATCAAGTTAGGTACTTAATTACATCCATTGCAATGTCGTAAGATTTAAAAGAGCCTAGCACATTTCATTGTGGCAGTCGAAAAAATTAAACTTGCTCAAGTTTAAATATCAAATGAATTGCAAAAGTTGTTTATTTCTGTATCAAAACAGGTTATGAACTTTTGAAAAAACATTTGATTCTTGAATGCGTATTCTCTTTTACTTCATTTGATGTGAAATAAGATAAAGAACTTATATTTATCAGGCTGGAGTTATACTTTTCGAACACAAGTCATAGTATATCATGATCTTTTAGGGCTAATTTCCAAATGAAAATAGACACGGTAACTTTTAGTTGTATTTTGCCAAAACGAAAAATGAGCTTAAAAATAGGACAAATTAAAATAATTAGATTTATCATAATCAATTATGAGAAAACTTAGAAAACTTACGGAGATAAATTCATATGCAAAAATCTTCAGAAGATTAAATGATTACTTTCAATGAATGATATTCGGCTCCATATTTTAAAAGACATGAAATTAGGCTAATTTAATTTATAATTTTCTAATTGTTTATCAAGTTGTTGCAATTTTGGTTGAAGGAAATGATATAGTATATTAGTAGGGCAAGATATTATTGTCCATACACATTGAGGTTATAAAAATAGAATAATGCATTATTATAAATGTTACAACTTACTATAATATCCACTTCTTTTCTTAAGATGTGATATAAAATGATACCTAAACATTTAGAAAAAGGGTACCAAAACATATAATGATGTAATCTAAAAGAATGAATCTATATAGCTGACTCTTACAAGCAATGCAACCATTGTTTGAGGATAATAAATAGGTTTATATCTTATTTTATAGTCTATTCCATTATTTATTACTTTTTTATTGGAAAGAGGTACTTATTTTCTTTTTGCTATTAATATATAAAGTATAACCAATGGAAATGATAATCCGTGAAACACTTATATAATTAAAAATTTGAAGTTTCAAACTAATATGAATATATATATTTGTTTATTTCTTATTATCAAGATTCAAAAAAATTGTAACACCACTAAATTTGGCATTTTAGAAGGTAAGATTTAAAAATTGAAATATTAATTTGACAAAAGATTTCATATTCACATATAAATAATGAGCACTTAATTGCTAGGAATTTGAGAACTTTAGGGTCGATGAAAGACACTTGGGAAGTGAAAGGGCGCAATAAAAAGTTAGAGGATTGTTTGGGTTCTTTTTTCAATATAGGAAAAATTGGAAATTTATAGTTAGAATATGTTGTCTTCTCTAATGTGCACCACATTTCTTTTACAATGCAAGATGGCTACCTTCTTCACCAGCCCATTTTCACTAGCACTGGTGAAATAAGGAGATAAGACCGCCATTTTCTTTCATTCATCTCAATGAATGCAATGGTACCTATTTCTCTTAGAAATTCCCAGTGAGTTGGCAACAGCAAGCGATCGAACGGTAGTAGTGGCAGGTATGGTGGTTTCGATGGCCAAAACTTGGAAACTTAGGGTATAATATGACATCTTCAGAGAGTAGAACACAATGATAGCTTTAGTTCTGCAAATGGATCATCGAAGTGGAAGTAATTAAAGCAGAAAGGTGCGACAGTTTTGATGGCTCTAGCAATGGTTGTTTTTCAATTAAATGGAAATCGAGTGTTAGATTGCAAAATTTATTGGAGAGATGTGACTAGCATAATAAGGCACACCTTGTGGTGTTGGTTGCACACAGCTGTGGAGGGTTACCGACAGTGGTGGTCCAGTAGCTTCAGGGCAGAATATCCGGGATGACAATCTAGACACATGCGAGTTGATTCTAGGTTGTGAATTAACCTCAAACTCGATCAATTTGGTAAAAATCTATTTAATCGATTAATTTGATTTCTAATTTAATCTGATAAGATTAATAAGCTAATTTTGATTGTAGATTTAAGTTGACGAGACTAAGAATTGTGATTATTGTAACACCCCTAGAATATTCTTGATCACATTTATAATCTTGCCATTATTTAAAATTTTAGGAATTTTATATTATTAATTATTTTAAGAAATTTTGTGGTTAAAATTATAATTTCTATAAACTTGATTTTATATTACTTGAAAATTGTAGGGGTCAAAATGCAAATCTTGAAGAGTTAGTTGCGTACATTTTGGAATGCTTGGGCTTGCATGGAATGAACAAAGTCAGCTAGGGTTCAATCATAATTTTTCCTAAGCTTTGGACTTGATTGCATAACTTTAATTTTTGAGGGACCAAATTGCAAAAATGAAAAATTAAATTTAACAAAACGGGCAGCAGTTTCTTCTTTTCCCATATTTCTTTCTTTTCTCCACATTTCTTTCTTCCTTTTTCTTTCCACCCGCGTTCCCTCTTCCAACACCAACAAGCTCCTCTGGTCACTATCTTCACCAACCAAATTGACCAACTTCTTCTTCTCCTCACTTGCTCTATGGAGATCCCACCATGCACGACTGATGGCCATTGGAGAGGCATGATGGAGAAGATCGAGAAGGCGGGTTCACGGTGGCCACCTGGGTTTTGCATTTTTGGTGGTAAATGATAACTCTGAGGGGTGTACTAGGTAGTACTCGGTAGGGAGACTCTCATAGCGGCTTTGCATGGTGGAGATACATGATAGTGAGGGCAGAAATTGACGGTGAAGATAGGTGGTCTTGGAGATTTTAAGGCAGTGTTTCACTTCTTTTTTTAGTAGAGAAATAGAAAACCAAGGGTACCATTGGAAAGCTCTCGACGAGAGGTGTCCAGTAGTAGTGGTGTTGCATTTTCTAGCGACGGCGGCCGGTAGAGATAAAGAGATAATTTTCTCATCTTGATGTAATGATCGCTCCTATGCTAGTGGTTTGTGGTTTTGAAATTTTGATGGTGAATTTGGACTTTTATTTAGTTGTATCATGTTATATATACATATGTGTTACATGTTGTCCCTTGCTTATCTACCCTTGTACCTTGCCTAGAATTAGATTTTGGGGATGAGATGAGATGTTATGTGCATATGCATGTGTTGATTGAACCCCATGCAAGGAATAAGGAGTTTGGAAACATGAATTTTAGACCTGGATTCATGAATAATGCTAAGAATTGGACTTAAATATGGTGCTAGGGATTGTATTATGAGTTTGAATAGCATATGATTGGAAATTGATTTGGAACGAACCATATGTGTGGTTATAAATATGTTATGACCATGATCTTGTATATAAGATAAGATTAATATGGGAACTATGCAATTAGTGTAGGTAAGTGATGAAATGGTATAAAAGTGGGCTAGTATTTTCTAATTTATGCAACAGATGTGGAAATTGAAAAGTACTTGGAAAACATTAATGTTATTAACTATTTTTCCGAAATGATAGAGTCGTTAAGCTTTAAATTATCATGTTAGCAAGTTAATTGGTAATCTTGAATTATTATAAGCATGATGATGATGTATTAAAGAGTTGAATGTGGGTTTTGACTATTATTATGCTATCTTGGTTAGGTGGCGAAGAGGTGGAACATGAGGATCAATGATTGTGACTTTTGATGGTGTTTCCTAAGCTAACGGAGGTGAGGTTATCCCATTCTGGGTTATTGCTTGCATAAGGTTACTCATACTTGTTGGAAACCCCTGTGAGGGTTTGCCATTTGGCCTTGTTATATCTATTGTTCTTGTGGCAAAACCCCTGTGAGGGTTAATGTGCCTGACTATACTTGCTCATAACTTGATCAATATTCTTAGTCATTTACTTGAGATCTGTACTTGATCATATTCAATTTGTTTGATTGTATACCTCTGTGTGGGTTCGTACTTGTATCGCTTTATCGAATCATTCTTGATTGTTCTGGTGCCCAGAACTCCTACTTGTCCTGATTGGTACTTGATATGTTTGGTTCTTGGTATTATTCTACTATCGATTTCCTTGTCGGCATATTCAATTATTTGATTCATGCTTGTCGTACTTGTTGTATTTATTATACTTGTTTGGAGGTAGTACTTGGGCCAAGTGCTAATCCTATGAGGAATGCTGGGATACATGAGACATGCCTTGCAGTCCACCTAGGTGTCCATGATACACTAGGGATTTCTCCCTGGGTATCGACGGTGCACTAGGGATTTTCCCTTGGGCATCATAGTGCACCATACGGTCTATATGGCAACACCAATTGTATGCCAAGTTGTAACGCTTGGAAGTACTTGTTTGAATGGTATAAAGTGAATATATGCATGTCTTACTTGTTTTGTTGCAATGTATATACTGTTAGGGATTGCTCATTGTACTTGTTCTTGCTTGCTTGTAATTGCTCTTGGAGCAATAATGTAGGAGAGTTTTCTTGTTACTATTATTATACTTGTTTGAATCGTAATTGCTTGTTGCTTTTAAATTAGTTAAGATGTTCTTTTTCCTTGATAGATTCTTGTTACTACTTAACTATATATCTCTCACTAAGTCCATTGGACTTACCCCTGTTTCTCTTAAATTTTGCAGATAGGCTTGATTAGGAATGAAAATTTAGACCAGGCATGAAAAAAAGCTCCATTTTGTAGTGGTGTAGCTTTGATAATGTAACTATGGATCTAAAATGTATTTATGGAACTCAAAGATGTTGTAATATGTTAGAGTTTCTATGAGCACTTTTGAGGGATTGCACATATGCTTGTTGATCTTTAAGAATAGACCTTGGGATGAACACTGTTGTTGGTAGTATCAATTAAGATGTGAATTTTGCTATTTATCTTGTTATGATATTTGAAAGGAAAATTTTGTGTCTATTATTTGTGTTATAGGTTTACATGCAAGATTGAATTGTTTTGATATCTTAGCTTGGGGTTTCCCTCAGGAGGGTGTCACAATTATAGACTAAACTAGTCAGATAGGAATTTATTTGTAAATATGTATGGATTCGGATCATAAATTAGAAACAAGTTATTATTAAATTGGGCTAATTGATGTAATTGAGGAATCTAAATTTGTATAATGATATGAGATGATATGAAAGAATATGAAATGGGATCAGGAAATGAGACATACATGGACATATATATTAGCTTAGTGGACTCGAATTTGTAACATTATATGATAATCTTGGTTAATTAAGTTAATTAGTGGATTAAGACCCAAATTTTATGGATTTGAGACTTAAGTGACAAAAATAGGGTTGTGAATGATAGTTGGATTATTATTATCGACCTTGTGTAATATTGTAAGGTTAATTATATAATTTAAGGATCTAATTGTATCCTTTTATCAAAATAAATAAACTACATAAATATTCCTATATTAATGACACTATCAACATATTCCCTATTGATAATGTCAAAATGAACCATAAATACTGTATTAATCAAATAATTATCAATTTTAGATTGCTAATCGTACGATTATGATTATAGGGTCAAACGAGGATTTTGATAGTGAACTGTTCTTTTGGTTAGGCGGCATGGAGCCAGGGTCCACTGGCCAGTAGACCAAGATAGCATTTCTAAGGTTATTGGGGTGAGAGTTTACTGCCTTAGTATTTGTCTTGTATATACTTATATGTTCTTCTGGAAAATAATTGCTCTTTGATTGTTTGGATTCTTGGATTTTTTGAACTCTTCGATTGACTAAATTCTTGGATTGTTATATGCCATTTGTGATATACCCCTGTGAGTGTTAGAATTGTCTCTGTTTTGTAACTAAACCTTGATTTATGAATTCCGTGATTTGTTTGATCTTTTGATTGTTAACTACTAATTGATTCGTATACCCTTGTGAGGCTTTGCTTTCTTGAGTTTGCTTATGATGAAGTTTAGTATGTCCGTTTTGGCACCAAGAGTGTTCATTATCTTATCTGATATTAATTAGTTTGAAATTGTTATGCTTATCAAATGTTTAACTTTATTGGCTTATCTGAATTCATTCTATATATTGTCAATTTGCCTTATTAGCATATTTGAATCGTTCTGTATATTAGTTATTTGCTCTATTTGGCATATTTGAATTCATTTTATATATCATAGATTTGCCTTGTTGGCATATCTGAATTGTTCTGCATATCATTGTTTGGCCTTGTCGGTAATCTATTTGTTGAATGCATTAATATATACACATAATAAGAAATCTAAATGGGCCGATGTCGATTTAGGTGGAATGCTTGAGTTTTTGTTATGTACCAAGCAGAATGCTTGCATTTCTATTATTTGCCGAGCTATCATGCTTGGATTTGTGTTATGTATGGAAGAAATAAGGTGGATTTGATATGTGTGTTATACTTGGGTTTAATTGAATTACATATTATGCTTGGGTTTGCTTGCTCGTATTTGTAATCTAATCAAGCAGTAATAAGGATGGTGTAGTTTCTTAGTCTAGATCAGGCTAATTTCTAGGCCGAACGAGCCGATGAAGAAACCTCCCTAACTGAACCAGTTGAGATGGCAGGGCCGGTCAAGCTAACGATAACAACTCTCAAACTAATACCTATTAGTGGCCTACAAATTGATAATGTCTATATTCGTGTTTTCTTTGCATTATCATGACAATTAATATTCTATTGAGTCACTGTTTCTTCAACAGATCCATTTATTTAAGACTTACCATTTTGCTATCCTTTATGTTTTTCCCAAATAGGAATAAAAGTGGAGAGAGGGCTTACAATTTTGGTCCAATGGACTATGTTGTATGAATTTGGGGGAATATTTGTGCGAATAGGTTCACCTACATGTTAAGCTTTGACTATGTTAAGTTTGTATTTGGGAATTATGGCATGTATATATATGTTGTGTTTCATGAGATGATGCTTTGGGATTGTTCTTAATCATTATCTGGATTTGAGATTTTGGATACTGCTAGAATACTCAGCATGTAATATGGTATTTTGGTAGTGCTGCTTTAAGTTTGAAGTTTGCTGTTGTTTATGAGATGGGTTGTAATTTTATAGGCCTATCATATGTGTTGTATGCAATGAATTAAGCTTGAATTGGTGACATCTCAGCTTAGCGGTTATCCTAGTGGGTTGCTATAGAGGTATCAGAGCATAGGTTTTTGATGACCTAGGTTAATATAGAAATGATTTTATGACTAAAATTGATGGGTTTGCAAGAGATTAGACTTGAATTGGGATGTAAATACCTAGGTTAAGGAAAACCCAAGCTATGCCAGGATCTGATCCTAGAATGTGATTTGTGGAATGTGAAATTTTTGGTTAACAGAGATTAAGCTTAACTTTGGAAATGCTTTAGATGTGTGTCTTTCAATTAAAGAATACCTAAGTTATGTCTAGATATAATTTTTGGAATGTGAAATTTAGGGCAAGAAAAATATGAGGTCTGATTGTGGAATTGAACATAGAATTGAATAGGTTATGAATTTTTGGGATAAGGCTCGACATTAAAGAAGTGAAGGGTTTTGAGCATAATGGCCAACCGATGTATAACCTCTTACTTTCGGTATGCCAGGCATATAGACGAGTGATTATTGATAAGGATGACGCCATTTGGAACTATGATGTTATATGAGCAATACTCATTAAGGTTGAGTCTAGTGAGTAGATGACTAATTGGGAAAGATTGTATTCAGTATGGCGAGAGTTACTTTGGAAATTAATGTTGTGCGAGCAATATTCGTGGAAGTTATATATGACGAGTAAAGATAATTGACAAAGGATAAGGACCCTAAAGAATAGAGGGATGACGTGATTTGAGCGACATGATTTCATGGAAAAAAATCATTGAAGAGATTAGACAAGTGGAACATAAGGGCACAGATTGAGCAATAAGGTGCAATTTGAGGATGTAGAAAGTGTAAATAAGAATGTGATCAATAGTTAAAATGAGAACTCACGCCCAAGCATTGAGAAGGGAAGCTAAAGAACTATGAGGTGTGTTGATTAGAGAAATGGCTAAGGCCCACATATACACATACAAGAAACTAATTTAGCATAATGAGTGAAAATGATGAGCGTTTGGTTATACCAATGATAAACTAGATTTGATAAGTTCTACCTATCGTGAATCAAATGCTAGCTAGGTTGATTAGTTTAAAAATTTTCTAGAAGACAACGACTATTACGATATTGTTAATATTTAAGAGGAATACTACTAGATAATCAAACTTGGACTATCTAATAAAGCCAAAATCATGATATGACGGGAAATGACATTGCTAAAATATCCTCAAATTAGACTTTATTTCCCTTTGCTAGTGGATCCAAAGATAGGAAGACTAATGAGATAAAACTTATTGTAGTGGGAAGATGGATCTTATAACCCTATTGATAAGCAAATGAGGTTTGTAATCTTAGGACTACAACATCAACCATATGAAGGATAGCCTTGAGGAATTTCTAGAGTTTTATCCCTTCTTAATCACTAAAAGGATCAAATAAGTAAAACGTAAGAGTTTGAGTTAAGGAATGATGAGAAAAATTTGAGTGTCAAGTAAACTTGATGAATAGAGGAAATGAGTATATGCTTACTTTTAGAAAGGATCTTATATCACTGATAAGGATTGACAAAATAGTAGTAAGAGCTTAACATAACACATTGAGTTGGGGATTAGAATACCTTTTTCCTTATAAGCTATTTAACCTAATATGAGCACCAACATTTGTTTAATGTTGAAACTAAGGGGGTGATACTATACATAGAAATTTGAGGAAAAGATGGATTGAGAACTACCTTGTACTTGTAATATAGATATTATGAATTGAGATGATGTTATTGAAATTGAATCTAGTTCTTACAATGTTGTAAATACAATACATGGAAAAATTGCTCATATTATTAGGATTGATTTATAATGATCATGTTGGGAATCTTTAAAATTAAGGAATTAGCCATATTACATATATGCTTGGGCTATGATCTTGTGAACATTAAGGAAATGATCCTATTAAGTTTATGGACAATTAAGAACGACCAGAAAACATATCAAAAGTACAAAAGTTTCTGGAGTTTTTCTAATTGGTACCAATGGTGTATTTGGGGCTTTTCCAATCAATAAGTGCATGGGTGAATCAACTAAGGAAATGCTAAGTACATATATGCCTTGTAAAGAAAATTTGGTCATATGGGAATGATTTCATATACATTGGAAAAACTTAAGTCATAGAACAAACTATCTTGCTTATGTTTTGGACTATTGAAATGGTGATTGCTTAAATGAAATAAGGATATCATTTAAGAGTTGAAAAAGAAAAATTCTTGTTGATTGTGAATGTATTGGTAAGTATGATTTGGGTCAACCTAAGATTGGCAAACGCTCTGGGTTTGATAGTGAAATTACTGTATTTAGTGGTTGGGCAAATAAGTGAAGGATTGGTATAAATATCACAAGGATAAAGGAAAACAAGTAGTTAAGAGTACTATATAAGTTTTGAACATTAGAAATGAGTTTGATCCCATATATTTTGACTATTATCTCTCAGATGCAAATTAAGGAGTAGTAGGTGGATTATCAGTGACTGTATCAAGTATGTATAGTTTTTTTGAACCTGTAGTTAGTTGCATGGAAAGATATAACTTTCTATGGAATCAAACATCTTAAGATTGAACTTTGCTACTCCCTAATGTAGATATCCCGTAAAAATGAACGTGTGGTGTCAATAGCCATTTGTGGCCGTAGCAATTTTGTGATCTCTTGGAAGACCTTTTAAGTACTGAAATGACATGTGATAATGTACATAAGGATTACCCACTAGAGAATATGTATTAAGAGCTCCATAATTAATGGCATCAGCGAGGGGGTTTAAAACTACAAGACTGATTACTATTGCCATGACCTATCAAATTTGAAATCTGAATTACAATAATGAATGATGGATATCAACCTAAAAAGAGAGACATGGGTAGTCAAATTAAAAAAAAAAAATTTCTTCAACATCTTATATTGGGATTAAAATAATGTAGATATTGAAATTATTTTAGATTGTTGTTAAACTATGTTGTAGATCTAACATAATTTATAACTTCAAATGATAATTTATTTATTTATTTTTAGTTGTCCATGTGATAAGCATTTGAATTAAATATAAATAGAAAACTATTTATAGAAAAAATAAATATAAAAAAAAATTAGCAAGCCACGTGCATGCACCTTTCTAGTTAGAGAAAATATCCAAGCAAAATTATGCGTTTCCTAAATATTTATGCTATATACAAAGTACCTATCCCTTTATGGCATGTTTTCAAGCAGTCTTAAAATGTCCTCATTTTTGTATTGTAATCCTCATAACTACTGAGAGTAGTTGTTTTTTGTCTTCTCAAATATTTTTTTTTCTTTTCCTAAAACTACTAGCTTGGATAACTGGGATTTTCTATGGTCATATTCCATTTGTTTTATTAATATCATACAATCACTTCGTATTGTGCCAAGTGTCCTTTTGTTTTTGACAAACGAAAAAAGAAAAACTTAAATAATTACCCCTCGTTAGATCAAATACCCTTAATATCCTTTTCTTATTTATTTAATTATTTATCTAACATATTATTTTATTTAATCTCTCCCATATTTTATGATAATATTTTTCACTTATATTTTAGTACCTACCTATTAATCAATTAAATTATAGTAATTCTAAAACTTACCACTATGAATTGTTCTTAAAATTAATAGGAAAAAAATTAATTCTTATTAAAAAATTTAAAAAATCAATTAAAATATAAAATTAAATAACACAACAATCCTCTTTTAAATATGTATTCAAAATATTATAAATATTTATTTGTATATACATGTATGTGTATTAGACACACACATAGACATACATCTATATCCACTTTTTCCCAAAAAAGAAAAGAAAAGAATACATATATATATACATATAGAGATACATAGTCTATCCACACGTCAAAATTTGGTGGCCAGCATCAACTGGCCAAGTAGCTAGATCTACCATGACCGGGCTGGCCACTAGCCACCAGCCTATCCAAGCGGCCACTAGACGTGGTCAGCCCCACTACAGTTGGGAAAGAGGGTGATGGGGCTTCGTTGGTTGGGTGAAGGGGGGAGTGGGGAGGATGAGGGTGGAGGTTTAGGAGAAGAAGAAGGTTTTTCTTCTTTTGCTTTGTTTCTGTAATTTTGTTTTTAATTTTTTGTTTATTTTATTTGTAGATAATGTATAAAATTGATTAAATTATTTTATATATATTCAAAATTTTTGTTCAAATAAAGGGTATTTTTAGAATAATAAAAATTTGAACAAAGGATATATGAGGAATTTCAAAAAGAACAATATAAATATTAAATTGTTTAATTAAATTTTACTTATTTTTAAAACAAATATATCTTTAGATAGATATTCACTTAATTGTAGATCAATGATAGCAAAATGTCTTCATGATAATAGATAAAAACAACATGTTAGGACCATAGAAAACCTAACCAAACCCAATAAAGAGTTTTAAAGCGAAAAGATCAACAATATTAGGCCAATTAGCATACACTTTTGTTGTTTATTCTACCTCTATAATATTTTATACAAAACAATTGACATTAAAGCAAAAATGGCAATGTATAAAAACTTGTCCAAGCATTAACACAGTCGTTTTGTGGTTCAGATTTCACACTGATGACAAAATTCAAAGGACATTGATTCCGGGCCTACCATAAAGAAATTCCATAACACCATTTTGACTGATAATTAACAATGAGAAACTGTATGTCTGAATGAGAAGACTTAAAGTTTGATTCAGTTTTCTCTTTGAAATTGTTTCTCTTCTTTCTCCATCTCTCTTTCTCTCTAAGATTGCCCTTGTTATTCTTCCTTCATTTTGATTTGATATCGCTTATGCTGCTCTTGTTTCACTTGAACAAACCATAGATAAATTACTCCACCATCACAATGATCAATGTCACATTTCTCCTCATTACAAATGATAACTTATGTTTATCCATGATCTCATTACCTTCTTGCAAGCTTTTCTTGAAGATTTTCCAGAAAAAGCCAACAATTTGGAAGGTTGAATTAGAGATCTGTCAAATGAAGCAGAAGATATTATTGAATTTGTGTTTAATCAAATTAAGCTATATCATAATACCTTGAAGTCTATTGCCGGACCTCAAAGTGTTATGCTTCCTTGTGATTTTAAGGACTTGAACAAAGTTACAAAAGAAATTGATTCAATCAGGAGAAAGGTGATGGGGGATCAAGAATAGCACCAGAACCAAAGATGTGCAACTCAATGCATACTCTTCATTAATTGTTACTTCATGACTTCATCATCATGGCCAATTGCACCTGTTAATAAAGATGCTATGGTTGGTTTTGATGAAGACTTGATGGCAATAAAGGCTTGACTTTGTGGAGAATCACAAAATTTGGAAGTCATCCTAATCTATGGGATAAGAGGCATTAGGAAAACTACATTTGCTAGAAATGCCTATGACGATCCATTAACTGTGGAATATTTTGACATTCGTGCTTAGGTCACAGTATCACAAGATTATAGAGCACAAGAAATTTTCCAAAGCCTTCCAATTGTCATGAAAGCAGAACGAAGCAATAGATGAAGTGTATAAAATATTGAAGGGTAGAAAGTATCTCATTATAATGGATGATATTGGGAGTACAAGGCTTGGTATGATGTAAAAAAGGTATTTCCTGATGACCACATTGGAAGTAAAATCATATTAACCATGAGGCTATTTTCTATGGCTGCTTATCCCTACTCTTCTATACCACTTCATGTGATGCATTTTATGGATACTGATGAAACTTGGAATTTGCTTAAGTAAAAGGTGTTTGCAAGAGAAAATTATCCTCCTCAATTAGAAACCATTGGAAGATGATAGTAAGAAGTTGTGGAGGTTTTCCCCTTGCAATTGTCTTGATTGTAGGACTCCTGTCCATGGTCACTCAGAATAAAGCTCCTTGGGTGGCTATCGCAGAAACATAAATTTAGCTATTAGCACTACAAATGATGAACAATTCACATAGATTCTATCTTTTAGTTACATCTATTTGCTCACCATTTGAGACTGTGTTTCTTATACATGGGAGGTTTTGTCGAAGATTATGAGTTCTAAGTTTCAAAACTCATCTAATTATGGGTAGTTGAGGGTTTATAAAACCACGTGGTTCTAAAAGCTTTGAAGAGGAGACAGAGGAGCACTCGGAGGATCATGTCAAGAGAAGTCTAGTTTTGGTTACTAGGAAGATGTCTAATAGAAAAATCAAATTTTGCAACTACCATGATCTTGTCAGGGACTTCTACATACGAAAAGTAGGGAAAGATAAGCTTTTTCTAAATGTTATGGGTAGGTATGGTAGCACGAATTCTCTGACGAGCATAAATAACCTGTGCTGCATAGCGATTGCTGGTTATTATTTGGGTTGCCTTGAAAATTTGGATGGCTCAACCATCCATACAATTATATGCTTCTATCGTTATGAATTTCCACTAAGCTCTTTTGGAAAATTCAGATTGCTCAAGGTATTGAATGTAGCACCTAATACAGTTCACTGCGTCAAAATCACCAGACTCCCTAAAGTATTTGAGCTATTTCATTTAAGGTACCTTGCTTTCAAATGTATAAACCTGTTTGTTCTTCCTCCATCTACATTAAATATTTATGATCTTGAAACCTTAATCATTCATCCATATGCAGAATTATATTTGCCAATGAAAATTTGGAGGATGCTACAATTAAGGCATCTAATATTTAAAGGTCGCTTACCCAATATTCCAGAAGGATCTCCAACTTCTCCTTTAGAAAACTTGCATACACTTTTAGGAGTAAAAGATTTCAAATGCATTGAAGAGATCTTGAAAATGATTCCAAACCTAAAGACATTGGGAATCTATATTATCCTAGAAAGTGAGAAGAATATGTTGAAGACTATCACCTCAACAATCTTGTGTGTTTGCATCAACTTCAAAAGCTAAAATTGGAGGCACATACGTATGGTCCTTTTTAGAGAAAGCTTAATCCTATTTTTCCTAGAAAGCTAAAAAGCTAACCTAGCTTGGTATTGAGAATTCCTGTGAAAGGTATGGGGATTATTGGTTTGTTGCTTAATCTTAAAGTGCTTAAACTAAGATATTATGCTTGCTATGGAGACAAATGGGAAACAAGTGAAAGAGAATTTCCTCAACTGAAATTTCTACAAATTGGATGGGTAGATTTTTGGAAATGCATAACAGAAAGTAGTAGTTAATTTTGCCTTGAAATTTAGGCTAAATTGATAAAGAATGGAAGAAAAATGGAGCAAAATAGAGCAAGGGACCGAAAAACGCATGCAGTGAATAGTAATCGGTGTAGTGAACAGTAACTTTGAAACTTGCACCCTAGTGCAAATTATTTGCCCAATTTTTGCAAATGTGTGCGGAGGATAGAAAGTTTGTGCTAGGGCGCAAGGTTTGTGCGCTCCAGCGTACGAGATGTTAATTTTTTGCGTTGGGGCGCAAAATATGTGAGCCCCAATGCACAATACAAGTTTACTTCGACTAGGACTGTACTTCACGAATATAAATACATATTTTCTTTTGAACTTTAATGAGAGACACATACACAAGGGTTTCTAACTACTTTTGAGATAGTTTCTCAAGACGGAGTGTAGAACAAGGGTGTTAGGTGTTTTGGTGAGATTTGTGGGATTCAAGTTTGTATTTGCATTTTGATTTGAGATCAATAAAATTTTTTTCTTTGTCGGGTGGATTAGGCACATCACCGAATCACATTAAATCTTGCTGTCAATTGCATTAAATTTCTTTACTATTATTTCATAGTTGTGATTCTAGATTTGTTCCAAGTTACAACAAATTGGTATTGAAACCCGAGATTGATTAGATGTTAACCATAAAGTACAAGGTAGAGAAGTTTGATGGGAGGAATGATTTTAGGCTGTGGAAGATGAAGGTCTACGTCCTTTTGTGTCAACAAGGTTTATAGAGAGCGTTAAAAGATAGAGATTCCTTGCCAAAAATGCTGATAGATGAAGAGAAAAATGAGTTTATGGTGAAGGCTTATGGTACTCTGGTATTATCATTTGCAGATAATGTACTGAGATAGGTCACCATAGAGAGTACGCCAACAGGACTATGGTCAAAGCTAGAGAGTCTATATGTGACAAAAATCCCTGATAAATTGGCTATATCTGAAACAATGATTATACACATTAAGGATGGAGGAAGGTACATCTATTACTTAACATATTGATTATTTCAATAAAGTAATTTTGGATCTTGCTAGTATAGATGTTAAAATTGAAGATGAAGTTCAAATGTTGATTC
The DNA here is from genome assembly GCA_014898725.1 of Jacaranda copaia. Taxonomy (NCBI): domain Eukaryota; kingdom Viridiplantae; phylum Streptophyta; class Magnoliopsida; order Lamiales; family Bignoniaceae; genus Jacaranda; species Jacaranda copaia. The sequence continues at coordinate 266,765 of JACGDI010005441.1, forward strand.
TCTTATGTTCACTACCCAATTCGTTTGAGCACTTGGTCACTACGTTGCTGTATAGACGAGATACGATTTTAATGGAGGATGTGAAGGCTTCATTGAATTCCAACGAGTTGAGAAAATATGTCCTAGGTAGTAATGATGGTGAAAGTGGGAAAGGATTGATGACAAAGGGAACACCGAGAGAAAGAGAAAAGAGAAGAGGCTGATTGAAGTCCCAAACCAAGCCTAAAAATGGAGATAAGTATTTTAGGTGTGGTGGAAAGGGGCACTGGAAATGGAATTATCTGGAACAAGGAAAGGCGAAAGATGTAGGTGAAACTTCTGATAAGAAACGGGATGATGCTGCAGGAATTATTGAAGATGAGTCTGATGGTGGGCTTGTTCTCAACATTACTAAAAGCTTACTAAGCTTTGAATGGATTTTGGATAATGGCTACTCCTACCACATGTGCCCACATGAAGATTGGTTTACCATTTATTAGAAATATGATGGTGGTAAAGTACTTATGGGAAATGATGCTTCATGCAGGCTTGTAGAAATTGGCTAAGTAAGTATTAGAATGCATGATGACATAGTAAGGACCTTAACAGATGTGCATCATGTTCCAAATCTGAAGAAAAATCTGATTTCACTAGGTACATTGGACAAGAACAGTTGTGAGTACAGAGCTTGAGATGGAGTTCTATGGGTTTCCAAAGATGCATTGCTTATCATGAAGGGAGATAAACGAAATGGCCTTTATATCTTATAGGGCAACACAGTTTCTGGTAGTGCAGCGGTTTCTTCATTAGTCAATGATACTATGAGACTGTGGCATATGCAGCTTAGGCACATAAGGGAGAGAGAAATTCAGAACTGAACAAACGTGGCTTGCTTGGTGGAGAGATGATTGAAGAGCTGGATTTCTGTGAGCAATGTGTGCTTGGCAAGCAACACAGGTGAAATTCGACAATGCGATTCATAGGACCAAGGGCACCTTGGATTACATTTACTCAAATCTTTAGGGGCTTTCTCATGTTTCTTCAAAGGGAGATGCTAGGTATATGCTGACATTCATATATAACTTCTCACGAAAAGTATGGGTGTATATACTGAAGCATAAGGATAAGGTGTTTGTTAACTTTGAGCAATGGAAAACTTTAATCAAGAAGGAAAAAGGAAAGAAAATCAAGCACTTGAGGACTAACAATAGATTGGAGTTCTGCAATAAGGAATTTTAGGAATTCTGTGAGAAAGAAGGAATTATGAGGCATTGCAAAGTTTTACACATACTACAGCAGAATGGAGTTGCAGAATGAATGAACAGGACTATCTTGGAGAGACCTAGATATATGCTCATTAACGCAAGATTGTCCAAGGATTTTTGGGCGGAAGCAATCAATACTATTTGTTACTTGATGAATAAGTCACCATCAACTGCTTTAGATTGCAAGACACCAATGGAAGTTTGGTTCGAATCTCTTGCTAATTACTTAAATCTAAGAGTGTTTGGGTGCCTAGCTTATGCTCATGTTTGTGATGGAAAGCTTGAGCTAAGGTTTAGGAAGTACATATTCCTAGGCTATGCAGATGGAGTAAAGGTTTATTGTTTGTGGTGTAATGATGACAAAAGCTCCAGGATGATTATCAGCAGGGATGTGACTTTTGATGAGTTTGCAACGATGAAGAAGGTAAAGCAGCCTGAAAGCAGTCAACAGGGTGTTAAGGAGAAAGTGGAGTTTGAACTTGACACTCCATAAGTTTTAAAGGGGAAATAAAAGATGGTAGATGAAGTTGGTGAGAACGCATTATCACATAACTAACAGCAGAAAAATAATTCACTACAAAACTATCGTTTAGCTTGCGATAGGGAGATGAGGCAGATCAAACCACCATAGTGGTTTGCATTTTTAGAATTGGTAGATTATGCATTGAGTTTAGTTGAAGAGTTTGTAGGAGCTAATCTAGTCTCATACAAAGAGGCAATTTTTAGGCCAAATTCTGATAAATGGGTTACAGCTATGAGTGAAGAGATGGAGTCTCTGCACAAGAATAATACATGGGAGTTGGTTGATGTATCTAAAAGACAGAAGATTATAGGTTGCAAATGGATCTACAAGAAGAAGGAAGGGATTCCTGGGGCTGAGGATGCTAGATACAAGACGCGTTTGGTTGCTAATAGTTTTACTTAGGAGAGAGAGTTGACTTCCATGAGGTGTTCTCCCCAGTTGTAAAGCATACTTCTATTCGTGTTTTACATGCCATGGTTGCTTTGTTTGATATGGAGCTTTAGCAGATGGATGTGAAAACAGCATTTCTGCATGGTGAGTTGGAGGAAAAAATCTACATGAGTCAACTAGAAGGATTCATTGTTTTTGGGAAACAAAATCAAGCAAGTTTTTTGAAGAAATCTTTATATGGCTTGAAGTAGTCTCCCAGACAGTGGCATAAAAGGTTTGATGTATTTATTACCAAGATAGGATACACTAGAAGCAATTTTGATTGTTGTGTATATTATAAAAAATGTAGTGATAGCCTCCTAGTATATTTGCTATTGTATGTTGATGATATGTTGATAGCCTCTAGAAACATATATGAGATCAATATTTTAAAAGTTCAGTTAAGTGAAGAGTTTGAGATGAAGGATTTGGGTAGCGCAACGACGATATTGGGCATAGAGATCATTCGGGACAAACATATTGGATTGTTGTATTTATCTCAAAAAAATTTCATTAAGAAAGTACTAGAGCATTTGGGATGGATAAGTCCAAGCCAGTGAATACACCACTTGTAGCTCATTTTAATCTCTCATAAGATGATTCACCAAGTACTAAGAAGGAAGTGGAGCACATGTCTAATGTGCCGTATGCTAGTGCAGTGGGTAGCTTGATGTACGCCATAGTGTGCACTAGGCCAGACATTTCACATGTAGTCAGTGTTGTGAGCAAATACATACACAAGCTAGGAAAGATTCATTGATAGCCTGTGAAATAGATCATGAGATATCTGAGAGATTCTGCAGACAAATGTTTGAGGTATAGTTAATTGAATTCTAGTGCTAGAATTATTGGCTATGTGGATGTGGATTACACAGGAGATTTGGATAGCAGAAAGTTCATGATAGGGTATGTGTTTTGTGTTTCGAGTTGTATGATCAGCTGGAAGGCGACTTTGCAGTTATCAGTTGCATTGTCTACAACAGAAGCTAAGTACATGGCTTTGGCTAAAGGCGTGAAGGAAGGCATTTAGCTAAAGGGGCTGATTGAGGATATGGGTATAGATTCTGAGATCACTCCAATATTTTATGACAGTCAGAGTGTTATACATTTGTCAAAGAATCAAGCCTTTCATGAGAGAACAAAGCACATGATGTGAGGTATCACTTTATCTGGGATATAGTATGTCAAGCTGTCATTTTAGTAGACAAGGTTGGGACCAAGGATAATCCAGTAGACATGTTGACTAAGGCTATTCCAGGAATCAAATTTGAGTATTGCTTGAATTTGGTTAACGTTTGCAAACTCAGATGACAGGCCCTTTTGAGGGTAGGGACAAAGAAGAAGGATGGTGAATTTCAAGTCAAGGTGGAGAATTGTTGATTTTACCTTGAAATTTGGGTTAAATTGACAAAGAATGGAAGAAAAATGAAGCGAAATGGAGCAAGGGGCCGAAAAACACAGGCAATGAACAATAACTTGTGGCGAATAGTATCTTTGTGCCCCAGCGCAAAGTTTTTGCCCAATTTTTGTAGAAGTGTACGGAGGACAAAAAGTTTGCATTGGGACACAAGGTTTGTATGCCCCAGCACACAAGACGTTAATTTTTTGTGCTGGGGTGCAAATTATGTGAGCCCCAGCGCACAATATAAGTTTACTTTGACTAGGACTCTATTTCCTGGATATAAATACATGTTTTCTTCCGAAATTTAATGAGAGACACATACACGAAGGTTTCTAATTACTTTTGAGATAGTTTTTCAAGACGGAGTGTAGAATGAGGGTATTGGGTGTTCTCATGAAATTTGTGGGATTCAAGTTTGTACTTGCATTTTGATTTGTGATCAATAAAATTCTTTTATTTGTCGGGTGGATTAGCCACATCACCAAACCACGTCAAATCTTGCTGTCAATTGCATTAATTTCTTCACTATTATTTCATAGTTGTGATTATAGATCTTTCCAAGTTACAACAATAGCCACTTCCCAGGCCTCAAGTGCCTAAAGCATTATACTTGTTGGAATCTAACTGAGATACCAGATGCTATTGGAGAAATTCCAACGCTTGAACTGATTGAGGTTGAAGAATACAATGAATCTGTGGTGGAGTCGGACAAAAGGATAAAAGAGGAGCAAAAGACCTGCAGAAATGCTGCCTTTCAAGTTTGCTTCTTAGTGAAAAGGTACATTGAGTGATTGCTATTTCAGACTGGACACTAGTTCTGCTTCTGATCAGGTTTGATATTATGCATCCCTTCCAATAGTTCAAATCTTCATTTGGTAACTTGATTTTATCATAGAAATAATTATAGAGAAACATAAAAGTAGGATTGATAGAGTATAAATGAAAATAGAAAAAAAAATTAGCTGCATGTATATAAAGATGGTTTGGGGATGAATATGTTTTGTTGGCCTACTTATTTCTGTTTGAGCTTTCAGAGTTTCTAATGGTTGTTGATGAATGATCATGTGATGAGGCAGCTGATCAAATTGCTGATGATTCAAATTAAAGAGGAAGAGAGGATGGAAGGAGATCTATTTCCATTGGACAACCTTTAAATTGGAAAATTATTCAAGGAGCTAGCATCGATCGATAATGTTTATCTAAGCATTAATGTTATAAAGTTCAAACTTTTTTAACTTGTTGAGGCTTCTTTGAATCTTAATCTTGGATTATATATATATATATATTTACTTTTAATGTAAAAATATTATTTTACTCCGAAAAGGTTGTGTTTTAATTAGCATAAAAGAGATCCATGCTATGATGTTAATAAGTTTGTAAGAATTTGTTTGGAACAGGCTGGCAAAGTTCGGTATTTCTTTTTGCACCATTTTGAGAGGACTAACATTATAAGCGCAAACATATTGTCTGCATAATGATTTTGAGGGTGCTTAGATAAGTCTGTCCAAAAAATCGTATGAGACAACATTTTTGAATTTGTTGAAGTATTAATTAAAATAAAATTATCGAACTTAAAAGATAGTAGCAATGATAATTTCATTATTAATATGATCCAAACTAAAGAAGTTCATTTGAAAATGTAAAAGTTAGGAACTTATTGCTTTTTTCTGAAAGAAACATGTATGATTTTAACATCTTACTATGGAGTTAATCGCTAGATCATCCATAAGAAAGTGTCCAACAATTGAGGAATGAGGATATCTTATACAATATTCTAAAGAGTTTTTATGCTCATCCAAACTCCCTCTTCTTGTCTCAACAAAAAACCTAATTTCATGGTTTTGGTGTCTGGCTAAATTAAAAATGTGCATACTAAATTGATGGGAGCTGACTGTTACCCAGAAATGGTATCCTTGCATTCCTTTTTTTTTTTTTTTTTGTTTCAATTTTTTGTTCATCTGCGCATATACAACATATAAGGTTTGGACGATACAAACAAGGGTTGCTTGATAAAATTTCTCCAACGTTCAAATTAATTATTGTTTTGAGGAAAGAAATCCTCCAACCGGGAAAATAAATGCATACTTTTAAAATCACCGATATATAAAATGACTATCTATAAACAGCAACCAATTGGCATGTAGATTATGGCTAGGTAACATGACTTAATTAGGGGCCATCCACGTTTTTATGATGCAATACGTGGTATACATAATTTGGGTTGTGAATTGGTTTGGTCCAAACCCCATTAAAAAAATGCGCATCCTTAAAGTTCTGGAAAATATTACACTTTTACGGCATGCTTTATATATATTCCAACGTCAAAATGGAACTAAAATTTAGAATTAATGCATAAAATGGTGGTAAGCTAAAACAATTATTGATGGGTAATTCAACTACATAAAAGATGAAATGCAGAAAGATGAAATTCAAGTGCAGAAATTTAGAACGTGATGTGGGCAGCTTTGTAACAAAAATTTATTTCAACCACAGACATGATGACCAGAGCAATTTCACACAAATTTATTGAACTATATATTATGCTTTCTTTTGTCGGTATCACTTTACAAGTAAGAATGAGTAACTTTAACATTGTTGAGTCTTATCTCTCAGAATATTTCTTACAATATCTATTTTATTTTATTTTGGGCCTACCTCGGACCAGCCACATTGACTTTTGTTGACAAAGCTGAAAAGGATACAACACAACAGAATTCATGAGTGCATTAATTTGGTGGTTCAGATTTCACATTCACAAAATTATATAAGGACATTGATTTTGGACTGTAGAAAAGCAATCACAATATTTCTTTCTTTTCTTTATAGAATAAGGATTAGATATATACACAGTAGGGGTTTTCGTTAAATGGTGGCCGGTTTTTTATCCTTATATAGCAAAGTTTTTTGTTTTATATTTTTAATTCACTTCTTTAATATTTTATTTAAATAAATTTAATTCATGTTATTTTTTTCTACCAAACAGCTAGCCCTCTTTCCATGTTGTCATTCATCTTTCTTTCTCTCTCTTCTCTCTCTATAAGCTAACTTGCCCTTTTTTGGCTGTTGTTATTCTTCCTTCATTCTGATTTGAATACTTTGTAATAGTTTTGCGAATATGGCTTATGCTTCTCTTTTTTCACTTGCACAAACCATAGATAAATTACTACAAGATCATGATCAAGACTCCAATATTTCTTTTCATGGAAAACAACAAATCAAATGTCTCCTTGAAAACGTTATTTTCTTGCAAACTTTTCTTGAAGATTTTCCAGAGAAAACAATCGGTGTAGAAGCAAGGATGAGGGATGCGGCATATGTAGCAGAAGCTATTATCGAATATTTTAGGTTTGAAGAAATTCAGTCACGTGTTCAGTCTGCACGGCATCGACCGGAGCTTAGGCCTTGTTATGATTTTCAAAAGCTAAGTCAAGAGTTACAAAAAGTGACAGAGGAAATTGATTCTATCAGAAGAGAGGTGATGGATATCAACAATAGCACCAGAACTGAAGACTGCAACTCAGTGAATATTCTTCTATTGCTGTTTCATCATCAAATCATGCACCCACCAGCAAAGATGCCATAGTTGGTTTCAACAACAACTCAATTGCAATAAAGGCTCGGCTTTGTGGTGAATCGCAGAATCTGGAAGTCATCCCAATCTTTGGTATGGTAGGCATTGGCAAGACTACTCTTGCCAAAAATACTTATGATGATCCATTAATTGTGGAGCACTTTGATATCCGTGCTTGGATCACAGTATCACAAGAGCATAGTGCACAAGAAATTCTTTCAAACCTTCTAGTTTCCATCAAAGCAGAAAGATCTAGACAGAGATATGAATCAATGGAAGAAATTGTGTACAAAAAATTAAAGGGTAGGAGGTATCTCATTGTAATATTTGATATTTGGAGTACGAGAACTTGGGATGATTTCAAGATGATACTTCCTGATGATCGTAAAGGAAGACGGATTATATTAACTACAAGGCTCTATGATGTGGCTGCTTATCCCAACTCTTCTGGCCTTCTTCATGAGATGCATTTCATGGATGCAAATCAAAGTTGGAATTTACTCCAGCAGAAGGTGTTTGTAGAAGAGAGTTGCCCTCTGGAATTGGAAACCATTGGGAAGACGATTGCAAGAAGCTGTGGAGGACTGCCCCTTGCGATTGTCCTGATTGCAGGAATCCTATCCATGGCCAGTAAGACTCAAGAATCCTGGGAGAAAATTGCAGAAGGAGAAATTAGCTATCAGTATGACAAATGATGAGCAGTCTAAGAAGATAATATCTTTAAGTAACATCCACTTGCCTCATCATTTGAGACCGTGTTTCCTATATATGGGAAACTTCTGAGAAGACTCAGATCTGTGTTATGAAGCTTGTCAAATTATGGGTAGCTGAGGGTTTCTTGAAACCAATTGGATCTAAAAGCTTTGAAGAGATAGCGAAAGAATATTTGGAGGATCTTGTGAAGAGAAGTCTTGTATTGGTGGGTAGGACGAAGTATAATGGCAAACTCAAAAGTTGCAGCATACATGATCTTGTGTGAGACTTATGCATAAGATGAGAAGTTTTTTCTAAATATTACGGATAGGTACATTCGTGGGAACTCTCAGAAAAGCATAAAAAACCAGCGTCACATAATTGTTGCTTATTCTAAAGGTAGGGTCGAAAACATTTATGGCTCAACCATTCGCACTATTATATGCTTCCGCCATCTGCAGTTTTCAGGAAATTTCAAATTGCTGAGGGTTCTGAATATGGTACCTGAAGTCGGAATTAGGGAGGTCAGGGTTTTCTTTATTCCCAGTCAGCTGCCAGCTGAAGTATTTGAACAATGTCATTTAAGGTGTTTTACTTTCACCTTTGATTTAGTATCTAGTCATTCTCCAACCAAATTAAACCATCCCAATCTGCAAACCTTAATCATTCAAAAGAAAAGACTCAGCAGGAGCCTTCTGTCATCGGAAATTAGGAAGAAGCCACAATTAAGGCATCTAATACATAATACAAAGTTACCTAATACGCCCTTCTACCTAAAGTACCGCGAATTGGTAAATTCACAATACTTTTACTTGAATTGATAGTCTAAAATATACAAATTGGATATATTTGAAGGTAAAAAAAAAAAAGATACATAAAAAAAATTTAATTGAAGTTTATTAGTAAAGATGAAATATGAAATATTGGATGCTTATTAATGTGAAAATCTAAAGGTAATTGAAAATGTTTAAGAGAATAAACAGGCTACTAAAGAAAGTAACAAGAAACGAAAAGGAAAGAAGAATTGAGAGTTTGAAAGTTTAGTATTTGTCTTTTTGTTATTATGTGTTATGACAGAAAATTTTGTTGTGTTTGTAATGTTTTCTAAGTATGTTTGAATTAATTTTAACTATTTACATTTTTATAATTTTGGCATTGACATAAAATATATGTGGATGGCTTTGTTTAAATTTTATGCATATTTTTGAATGATTTTTTAATTTTTTTTAAAAATTTTACATTGAGAACATATCAAATAAATTATATAAGCGTACCGTGTATCAAAAAGACGTACCGAGTAAGCTTACTCTTAGCATACTATATTTTAAATAAAGTAATGTACCATGTAGTGTACCTGTACTTGTACCATGTACCATAAAGTACCTTGAATTTGGTGACTATGATCTAATATTTGTTGGTCACTTACCCAATATTCCAGAACACTAGTTAATCCTTATCTTTTAATACATTATATGTATGTTGTGTGATGAATTTGTGAATCAACTCTGTTTCCAAATTTGTTTTCTAACTTTTCAATGTGAAATTTCAACTGCTCCACATTGTTCAAACTTTTATTAAGTTTTATTCACCAAAATTTGTAAATTTACTATGATTTTCATATGATTAAGAACAAGCAATATATACAGGGCTGGGGTCTGCTACCAACAAACACCCTGTCTTTACGCTTGCATATTTTTTCCTTAGATATTCTAGAAGGAGCTCCAACTTCTGCTCTAGAAAACCTGCACACACTTCTGAAAGTAGAGAACTTCAAATGTACTGAAGAGATTGTAAAAATGATTCCTAGTGTAAAGAAATTGGTAATTCGCTATTCTGGATATGGATATGTTGAAGACTATCATCTCAACAATCTTGCTTATCTGCATTAACTTGAAAACATGAAATTAAGGGGAGATTATTATTGTAATTGGGGAAAGCTTAATCCTGTTTTCCCATAGATCCCGAAAAAGTTAAACCTTGAGTAAATTGGGAATTCCAAGGAAAGATATGGGAAGTTTGTAATTGTTGGTTCATTGTCTAATCTTAAACTGCTTAAACTAATAAATTACGCTTGCTATGGAGACAAATTGGAAAAAAATGAAGGAGAATCTTCTCACTTAAAAATGTGAATCTGTGCTGTTGGCTCACTCTTTTCTCTTTGAGCTTTCAGAGTTTGTAATGGTTGTTGATGAATGATAATGAGATGAGGGGGCTGATCAAACAGCTGATGATCCGAATCAAAGGAAATCTGTTTCCATTGGCGGATTGATGTTTATTTAAGCAATAGTGTTAACTTCATATTAACTCTTTAATTATGTTGCCTGATTTTCCCATGTACTTCTGAAACATTTATTTCATGACAAGTAATATTTGTTTTCTTTTCTTGTAAAAAGATTATTTCATTCCCAAAAGGGTGTGGTTCTTAACATGAAGCAGATCCGTACTATGATACTAATGAGTTTATATGTGTTTGTTTGGAAGACTGAAAGCTGGCAAAGTTCGGATTAACATTATTACCGCAAAAGTCTTCTTGCTTGTGACTTAGGAGTATGAATAATTTTACTTTGAAAAAAAAAAGTATAAACTTATGCATGTTATAAGATATTCTTGGTTGTATGTTTTAGAATACCAAACACTTGTTAAGGTCCCTTTTGTTTTCATTTTCAACACTATTCAAAAGTTGAAAACTATTAACTTCTACACATTTCATAGGTGAACAACACTAATTTTTCATTTTCAATTTTCCTTAAATCTTCTCTACATCCCATTATAATAATAATCAAATCTATAAATTTGATTTAACATAAATTACACCCAATACTATCACTCTAAAATAATTGATATATATATATATATATATAAATTGAAAAAAACATGCCTTCAATTTTAAGCATAAGAAAATATGAACTACGTAATATCACTGTACATACTCTAATTATTATTTCCAAACAAAATATCCAATAGAGTTGATAGTTATACTCCACAAATTGATAAAAGCACACAACTTTTACTTTTAGCAAAAGAATTTGCAAAACTACCCGTTAATTTGTGAGACAATATTGCTAATTATACTGTAATGACTAATATACTCTCCATTTAGTTAACCATATATTATATGTGGAAAATGTGGAATGAAAATATTTGTTTCCCATTTTAGGTAGTGTTTTTTGTTTTATTTTCTAAATATTCCAATTAATT
>JACGDI010005442.1:1303-23969 GCA_014898725.1 Jacaranda copaia
AAAAAAAAAGAGATAAAAATTTCTTCTTCTAAAGAGGGAAAAGAACTCTGAATATATAGATATATATATATATATATGCATATAAATTATATATATTATTTTTAAAGTGTGAATTGCTAAAAAGTTTTTTAGATTTTTATAATAATAACTAATATATATACATTAGTGTAGGCGCACCGTACAAGGCGGGGGGTCATGCCCATTTCATTAAATAAATAAATAAATTTATTTTTAATTATAATATATTTTAAAAATTTAGACAAAGAAAAATATATCACAAATTGCTAATGAATTTGATTTCAAAAGGTGAAGACATCGTATAATATACTGCCGTCACATAAAATGTATATATACTTTTTTAATTTTTAAAAAGTGAAGGAATCACATGATGCAATGCATTCACTTAAAATTTTTTAAAGATTGCAATTTATTCCAACTTCAGATATTGTTGTCAAATTTTTTGGCATTCAAGGTTTGGGTTTAATTTGGTCTTATATACTTTTACACAAAATAAAGCTATTTTGTATATAATTCTTTTGTTCTTGTAAATTGTTTGTCTATAATGTTCAATGTTAAAAAAGTATAATTTAAGTACAGTAAACAAAATATTGATATAATAATTTAAATTTATGGGCTTAATCATCTTTATTGGGCATCCAGTAGTTAGACTTAAAGGGAGGATACTTCGAAATTGTTGAATTCCATGATATGTGACTGTGTGAGTCATTAACCTCTTGTAAATGCAAAAGTTCATCTTCTGATTAAAGCATGTGATGCAATCGCGCAAAAACATCCTACCATGAAGAAGTATTCTACCATTAAATTTCTATCCGTTCCATATTTGTGATGTCAGCAGTCGGCCTTCACTCAAGTGAATGTTCCAAATTCTACTAGAGTTCCCACATTAGAGCATATGGTATAGGCGACATATATTTATAAATTATTGCACTAAATCATTTATGATTTATTGCTCTAATTTGACAGAGTACCAATACGAACACGTAATATAAAAAGCAATGCCTTGCTTTCCATAATAAAAGAAAGTACACATTTCAAGCCTAATGCCTTCACTTTTCTATTGTTATTATTATTATTTTTTTAAAGTTTTAAGTGAGAATGCACCACTATGCAACGCTTCACTTTTCAAAATAAAAATAGATGTGCATACTTTGGAGTCGCAACCAAGCGTAATTATAGCTGTAGCCATCACTTCATAAGCACACTTAAACCACATAAGATGTTGTGTCTCAATTAGTTTCAATGCAGAAGGCACCTCTAATAAATATAAGATGCGAACAAATAAAGTGGAGTTGGAGAATTTGCGAATCAGAACACAAAGTTGTATCAATTTCTCGGAAGAATAGTACCTCTTCATAGAAAATTTCCACTTGATAAAATGAAAATGATTAGAACAATTGAAACTGTCGGGTTTTCAAAAACAAAGTGAAATTTGTTTCATCTTTTCTGTCACTTCAACAATACAAAAGAACTAAACCTGCCAAAAATACACAGCTAATATCCTTTGGTACAAATTAACAATAAAAGAAACAAATCAGCATTGTACAGCAAACGTCTAAACTGAACTTTTCAGATATTAAGAATCCAACTTAGCGACAATCAAAGGAGCAAAGAACACGGAAGAAAATACTTTCTGAAAGTAGACAGACAAAATATCTAATATTTTACATGTTTTTCATCTCCTTTTTGTTTTAAGAATGATAGCACAGTGAAGATAGGGATTAAATATATACCACTAAATAGCATAGGTTCAGACAACAATATAGCACCAGTACCTTATAAATGGCCTTCAACCCCAAGCCACATACATCTATTATTGTGCGTGGGCATGCATATTAGAAGAACCTAAGATTTGCTTGGACGCTTCAAAGGCTGTCTGAGGCTCAGAGCAAACACCAAATGCCTTTTCTTCCCAAGTTTAAGAATTATTGAAAAAAAATAGCATTTCCACATGTGGAAAATTTTGTATATACTTGCAGAAGCCATGTTAATTGTGTGTTAGTATAAACAAAATCCTTTTGTTTCAAATAACACTCTCATAATGTCCATGTTGGTAAATTTTAGCTAAGTTTCAGCTATATTTATATAAAAAAATAAGTAACTAAGTAAATATGGGGAGAATTGCTCAATATTTTGATGAGATGCCCAATTTCCACATAAGAAAAGACATCACCAATTTATTAGAAGCAGAATATAAAGAACTGGAAACCATAAGAAATAGAGTTGTAATAAGGTACAAGCACTTTCAAGCTGAAATAAAATCCGAGAAGAATGGATGAAAAGATTGAAAAATTGAAGACCTTATGCATCTAACAATAAAATCACCAATTTTTTCACCTTATACGTCCAGTTGTTTCAATTTTTACTTTTGATCACCTTTGCATCTTATTGACTTTGGAAAGTACTTATTAAGAAGATAGCAACTATTTAAAAAAAAAAAAAAACAATGAAAACAAACCTTGTGGCTGTTGTAAGATCACTCTTATTGATGCAAAGGTTTACGACATCATATGACTTCACCATCCTTTGATTGGAAATTGAAATTGTGGTCCATTGAAATATGCACGTCTCAGATGTGATTATCTGTCTTGTACCTGAACAATTCATCCAAACCCCTAAGTTTGATACCATGTGAATATTCCATATATATACTTGCAATTTAAAGTGTTGTCTCTCCTTACTCAAATTACTACCCATTGCAAAGCATTAATCATGAATGAAGAGAGTAAAACTGCATTTATTTTAATACAGACATACTAATAAAGGCATTTATTAAAAGAAGCATGCCCATTGAGGGGAAGAATGAGCCTATTTATTGTTCCCACTCGAAAATCTTTTGCTACTGAACAATATTTTCACTTCGGTCTGAGCTAGTAAAATATTCCAAATCGAAAAAACCACTTTCTGCAAAATGTGATCATCAAGTTCCAGCAATTTAATTCCATATTTCAGAGAAAAGCCACCAGCCTATCTCGATGACAATTGAACAATCACAACAGTGGCGTGGATTATATTCAATGAAGTGCAATAGGAATTAGTTTCTAGCAATCTGATCATCTTTCATATAGCAACCTGCATGCCTGACCAAAAATTAAAATGCCCTACCCTATGCATCCATCTCAGTAAAAGAATCAACACAAAAAATGATATGCAGCAATTGACAACAAAACTATGCACTAGCGCCAAAAAACAAAAGTTTTAATCAAATCAACCTACACAAACCACTCTAGGAGCTAAAATCTGTATGCACTAAATTTCCAGCAAGAATTCCAAGTGTCACTTGCATTCCACTTCTAAATCAAAATTCAGCAACATTGTGTAGCAGTTAAAGCTCATGTCAAACCAAACTAAACTTCAAAAAAAATTTGAGATGCATCATTCATGTAGCATCAGAAACCCATAAACCTTACAAATTCCCGTAGCTAATCGACAAAGCCGACGAACTTTCCAATTGAAACATCCATATTGTCCAACCCATTTTGATGTCAAAAATAAATCAGCAACCAACAACCTAAGTTCAAATTAAACAATGTGCCAATGTAACATTCAGATTATCTGCAAGCTGATTTTAATCAATTAAATACCCAAGCAGTATACCTGATTTAAAGTAAAAATTCTTTGATTTCAAATGCTCAACACAAGCACCATTTAATAAATTTTGAACACCAAAGCTTGGCTACTAAACTAATTAAGACAAAAATGACAATAAGAATTGCAAATCCAATTTTTCAAATCAAGCACACAAAATTACCAATAGAAAGACCAATTCTTACTCCATTCAAGTCAAAACAAGAACCACAACAACCTGTCAACATAAAAAACCAATAGGAGATCTAATTTCCATGCATCACAATGGAAGCAAATGTAATTCACAACAACTATGGATTTTAGAAAAAGAAATGGAGGCATAAGATTATATATTTCACTAAACCAAGCAGATATATACAATAAACCCAAACTTCATAGCTCTCCAATTTTTCCTTCACTTTCTCATTTCTAGAAGTCCCAATATCTAACTGTCTTGAATATGATAGCTTACATCTAAAGGTATTGAAATTTTGCCCAATGAAAGATTTACACGCAACTGACACTCTAGAATAGAAATAAAGATGTAATAAGAGATCAGGTGCAAATATTCAAATTTCAATCTTGAAGCTTGAATTCTTTGCAGGCATGCTCTTCCAATGGAATTGGTTTCCTTATGAACACTAGTTTCCTAAGGGTCAATCATAAATTCAACAGTTTACACATGAAGGCAAGAATATATAAATATTCTAGTTTTCTACCAACCTAGAAGATAAAGTTTTAGCAACACGTTTCTAAAATACATGTTAAAATGATTCAAGAACAGTAATATCAATAGATTGATCACAATAGGATTACTGACATAAACAATGTGAATAAACTTGACAGTGTCCCAATTGAACATGTCAAAGGAGCTATTTATTCAAGTGGATAAGGTAATGATTGCACAAGTGTCAAACGACAACAGTATAGCATGACAAAATACAAATTAATATTTTATAACATTTCTAGGCCAATGAAGAAAGATAAATTTCCCCCAAAGAGAGGCAGCGAGGAATAGACAATGCTAATGGGCACAATAAAGAGTTAAATATATGCATATATTATTGGTGGAACCTCAAACATTTTATAATCTATACAGTGAAGTACACCTTGGCTCTTGAAGCTTGTCATCAAAAATAGAGCACGATATCCTCTTGTGACGCTATAAACTAATGACGTGCCATGAAGAAAGTAATAAGCAAGTTCAATTCCATCTGGAAATCCACCATTCTCAAAGACCAACTTGTACATTCTCTTGTATCTATGTAAAATGACAAGGAGACAATTAAAATTTTCTCATACGATGTGAATAACATGCACAGATTATTTTACATTGCAAAGAAAATCAAAGTTTGATGTACTAACATTTTAGTTATCTTTAATGAACATTTCCATTGCACAGAGACAAACGGAGACCCACATTTTAAAGATTTGGAAGATACAGAAGTATTAGACAACCTATAAAACCATAGTCGAAAAGTTAAAATGCAAATAAAGGATAGATATATGCACCAACTTCAATAACATTTTCATCAGTCTTTGCCTCCAGTGAACCATAGAAGGATGTATTATCATTCGAATCTAGATGAGAACATGGTTTTTGAATACCTCAACACACTTCCGGGCTACTTTGTGCCAGAAGATAGTAGTAACAGCCTTAAAATAGCAAGCAAAAACATATCGTGAAATGCAAGGGAAATATAATATCACTTCAGAAAGGAAAGAAAAAAGCAATATAATGTACTTCTTTGTTGTCTTCTATTGGTCTTTCTTTCTTATTGAAATCAACGATGAGGTTTTCTTGAAGATTTCCTTTTAGACATCAACTCAGAATGCCTGAAACAAGGAAATAAAATATGACGCTAATTGCTTATTCCTTCTTGGCTCTAACAGAGAAAAGTACATTAAGAGCAAGAACAAAAATAGTACCACACAGACTTCCTTTTCTTCCTTCTTGAACACCTTTTGTCAGGGGTTATCAAGCACTTCTCCATTTTATGACATTGTTAAGCCTAAAAATAACTTCAAAGACATGAAAGAGTCAAACGAATATATTAAAAAAAATAAGACGAAAAAAAAGGCATAAAAAATATGAAATTCACTTTTGTGATTTATAAACAACTTAAGTTGTTCTTCAGAAAAAGAAAATTGTTGATAATTCAAGTAACCAATTTCATTTAACCATATACAACACAAACTCTGCTCCAGCAACTCTTCAGCTTCATTACACTGTCAAAAGATTCATGCAAAACATATAATTAATATGACTGAACTCAAAAAGAACTTAAGGAAAGACAAAAAAATTGTCAATCATTGAGAACATATATACCCACTTCTATTGTTGATCCAAAATCCAACACATAGTTTTGGCCTATCTAGGATTGTTTCATACCCATTTCTGGATATGCACGATTGTCACTCCAATCAGGAGTTTTCCAAGTTCCTCGTCGTTCCTCACAGCAAACAGCACATGCCTGGGAATGATCTAGTTTTTCTTGTTATCTCTAGTTGCATTTTCAACCAATTCTAAAACCTCCGCAGCACGGTCCTCCAGCATAGCAGCCATGTATACCAACGCACTGGTACCTACATGCTTAGAATAGCGTCCCTTCTTCAGATACCGACCGACCCTGCCAACTTGGAAATGGAGGCCTACTTGCATGGATGGAGAAACCAGTTTCTTCTTTGGACTGTTGCCCTTCGTTCTCTCAGCTCACTTTTTTACTTTCCCATCGGTTTCCATTTCTTTCTGCTACTAAAAAAGATTTGATAAAAAACTAAAAAGAGGAAAGTGCGACTAGAGATGCATGCACTTAGAGGTGCAGAGAAGCAATAGCATGGGGCATGGGGTGGCGGTAGGCTTGTAGGCTTTCTAGTGAAGTGATCAGCCTTTGCAGGCTTATTTTTTATCTTTATTTTTTTTAATTAAAAAATTAAAACATTAATACATTCTTTTAATCAATGCTTTCAAAATCGGACCGGATACTGAACCGATAATATTACTGTGGTTATTGATTCAATCGGTTCAATCGATTCAACCAGTGGTTGAATCGATATGATGCAATAATTATATTTAATTTTATAAATATATATAATATTTTAATATTACTAAAAAATAAAACTTTCATTGATATAAAAAGAATATTATTTGAAAAAAAAATTAACTTACTTATTTTGAAGTATATTTTTTAAAAAATAATAATATTTAAAAATTAATTAATTATAAATAAATAAAAAATAACATTTCACATTAATTTAAATAATCATTCGTTACATACTTCAACTCAAGTAAAAATAAATTCTTCTATATTAAATATTTGATATAATTTTAGAAGTATTAAACAAAATAAAATAATAAATTAAATATAGACATTGGTATATAACTACCACTTCATTAAATTTCACAAAAAATAAATTTATGTTTCAAAAAATTACATATCTAAAAATTTTAATCATCATCTTCAACATAATTTTCTCTTTTTAAAAAAAATTCAAAATTAAAAAAAAATAAAAAAGAAAACTGAACCGATTGAACCGGTTTGATTTTGACCGATTTTCAATCGATTTTTAATTGGTTTTGACCATAATCGGTTTTTATGGTTCAACCGGACCAGATTGGCCTCTGATCACCGATCGGACTGGTCAAACCAGCCGGTCCGGTCTGATTTTCAAAATAGTGCTTCTAACCATCCTAAAAAAAGACAAACTAAAGAACAAGTATGGCAGAAAAAAGTACAACTTTATAAAGCATAACAAAGCAAAACAACACCGTTTATCATAAACAAGCCAAGTAAAATAGAAAACTCACACTTTCTTTGAAAAAAATTCAAAAACTTGAACTTTCGTCTAACCGGGCCTACAATTAAGAGCAAAAAGACAAAACGAAAAACAACACTCACAGCAAAATATATGTAGCACCCCCTTCTTAGGATAGCCACTGGGGTAAGGCACCACTCCAATTTAATTTTAATTTTAATATTTATAATCCAAATAATAGGCCCATAATTTTTGTTTTTGCAACTCATCAAAGGCAATGTCAAGTTCAACTTAGAAAAGACTTAACAGAAATCACATAAATATACATCACAAGTGTTTCAGGGACATTTAACTTAATATTTACATGCCTCACATCAAAGATAGCAATGAGCTACAACCTAACAAACTTTAACACAGTATGGTTACATGCGATGGTAGATTTGATCATTCATCATTCACACATACTACAAAAACTTAAGTTCAAATCTCTAAATTTAAAGCTTAACATATGAATGATCCCATATATAAATATAAACACCTACTCTATTACAAAACACATATACTTCAATCCAAGGCTGAAGCTCGCCTCTACCACCTATTCCTGTTTGAGAAAATTATTGGAATACGGGGAATAAGTCTAAGGGCTTAGTAGGGATAAACTTAAGAACAACGGTAGGAATTTATCAAGAAAGATTCAACTCAGTAGATCATAAATTTAACAATTAGAACAAAACATATCAAGAAGCAGGCAATAACAATTAGCAAAACAAGAAATTCTCCTATCTTATTGCTCTAAGAATAGATTTCAAGCAGACAGAATATAGTCAAGTACAGCAAACACTAAGCATATGCATTCCAACAAATTACTACAAAACATGCATTGTAGATTCACTTTATACTAGTCAGTCAATCAGTTTACCAAAGCATGATAGCTTAGTATATGGTAGATTCCTATACAGAACTGTATAGTGCACTGCAAATGCCTAAGACAAAATCTTTAGCACCCCATTGACACCTAAGGGGAAATCCTTAGCGTACCGCCGATACCTAGGGGAAATCCCTAATATGTTATTGACACCCATATGGAACTGCTTAGTGTGCCCAACATAACCAAACATCTCACCTAGATCAGCCCTTGACCTAATAATTCTCTGTACATATAACAGAAACAAATGTCGTTTGTGCATATGCCCAAGGGAAAATCCCTAGCACATCGCTGATACCCAAGAAAAAATTTCTAGCGTATCATGGACACTAGGTAAACAAATATGCTAGCAAGGCAAATGATAATAGGATAAAACAATGTAAAAATGCAGACAATGCAATACGATATCAGTAAACAATTCAGATAAACCAACGTGGCCAATTAAAGATGTAATAGATACCAAGTGTGGCAAGGCAATAGATACAAGACAGTATAGATAATAATACAATCAGACAGTAGAGTGATACAGATAACAAGTAAGAGTTCTAGGCACCAGAACAAACATGATTCAAAATTAATAACTAGCGATAACCTTCACAGGGGTGTACACATCACATAACATATAACAATCAAGATCTCAGTTAATTCTCAGATTTCAACAAATTAGAATACAGTACAGTATAGAAATAAGAACTCTCATAGGGTTTATCATGATAACAGATAGGTATGAAAAGGTATCAGATTTGCATACCCTTACCTTCATAATGTCAGAAAAAGCAATCACAACTAGCAACCTATTGGTTAATAAGACCCACTTCTTCACCACCTTATCAAAAGAGTACATTCATGGTCAAAATCCCCATTTAACTCTGATAGTCCTAAATAATTACAATTACTCAATCACTAATTTCTTTGCCAATATAGTAATTTTAGGGTTTGTATCGATTTCAATAATGGGGTGAAATTTGATTCTTAATTACATATTTATCCTCAGAACAGTATCCCAAATTAATAACAATAGTCCAATCATCATAATTAACCCCATTATCACCTTTTAGGTCTCAAATTCACAAACTCCTCAAAATTAGGGTTTAATTCCTTTAATACTCTTATTTAATCCAAGTTGGCATATAATATGACATATCTGGGTCCACTAAATTATATGGTAATGCTTGCATGGGAATATGTACACATATATACATGTATCAATTATACATTAATCCTCATTCTTAACATATTACAAGATTTACAAATGAATTGGTGCAATATGCATGTATGTGTTCATAATCTTATACCCAACTTTATCCCAAGATTTGATTATTGGAGTTTTGAAATCACAAACCAAGTACACGATTGTAATCATCGCATTGAGGAGATGATACCATCACTAGCTGCCGTTGGAAAAGACCAACGTCACTACTAAAAAATGCCTTTCAACCTCCTAAACCTAATGCTCCTATCAGCTTCAAGTTTTGCTGCCAAAATAGCCCTCAAATCATGCCTTGAAGCTTCATTACCACCTCTCACTATCGTCTCTATTCTTTCAGTTTTCGCCACGTCACCACATCAAACTTCCAAGCAATGGTTCCATGGTCATCCCTAAGTTGAGGGCTACCCAAAACATCGCCCAAAATTCATGTTTATTGCTGGTCCACCGTCACCCATCACCCTCTGCCATGGTCAAGTTTTAGCTCTCATTTTTTGGTGGTCCGCTGCCTAAGATGCCATGCATGTGGTACTGGGATGTTGATGGGAGTAAGGGGAAGAAGATGGTCGATTTAGTTTGGGAAGCAATGGTTGTCAGAGGAAATTGCTAGTGAGGGAAAGGAAAGAAGGTCGCGGTAAGGAAGAAGCAAAAATGAAGAAGAAATAGGGGGAAATGAAGAAAGCTATTTATATGGAATGCCTTTTTTGGAATTTCTAAATTGGAACACAGAACTTTATCAATTTATTCGATTGGGTCCCTTCTGTTAATGAAAATAGGACCTTGTCCTAATTGATTTGAAGACTTCTATGCAAACCCCCAAGATTTCAATGGTGGTTTAATAAGGTCCTATTTATTTGTGAATTGGCCCCCAAAATTTAAAGAGCAATCATGAAATAACCCCAAAACTTTTCTCAATTTTACAAATTAACCCCAAAAATTTTAAAATAATTAAATAATTAAAATTTCATAAAATAAATAAAAAATAACAATATGTAATTGATACTATTCATGAAATTTTTAGGGGTGTTACAATGTATTACTAAGTAAAGCACAAATCCCTAGAACAATGTAGTTTCATAACTAAAAAATAAGGGGGGAAAATAAAAACAAAAACAAGCATTTACGTAGGGGACAGTGTGCACACGTGCATCCATGCTTATATATTATAGTAATATATATTTAATTGTAATGGCTGCAGTTAAGTACATTTGTAAAAATTTCTTATCCCTATGACTAGGTGTGCATGAGACTATTTAACACCCCTAGAAATTATTTAATTGGTAGAAATTCTTCTTAATATTATTTTGTTCTTATAAATTTTAATTATGTATTTGTTTATAAAAGTTTGGGGCAAATTTGTAATTTGCATGGGATAAATCTTGGTCAAAGGGGCCAATTTTAGGCACTAATAAGTTTAGGGGCTAGAATTTAAAAGAACGAATTTTAGATTATACTTAATTAAAATAAAACCAAAATTTGAGGTGTCAAATCCTAAATAAGAAAATTTGGATTTTATAAAAGTCAACATTTTTTCCTTTTTTCCCCATTTTTTCTTTCCTCCTTCACGAAGAACGTTCCTCACCATTTTCAGCAATTTTCTGGCTACGCACCCAAAATAGAAAACCAAATCAATATTCAACTTCTTCTCCTCACCCACAAACTGGCAACGCCACATGCATGGCAAATCGAGTAGTGAAGCTACCAAAAATTGGAGTTGAAAGTTGGTCAACAGTGGAGGTTGATAGGTTTCCATTTTTCGATGACCAAGTTGGGTTTTGAGGTATGGGTTTTGTTGAACTCCGCTCAAGGAGTAGATAGATACCTTTGGTTTCTAGTTTGAGCAGCGGGCGACAACAAAATTAAGAGAGAATCGTGTGGCAAAGGTGGCAGAGCAATAACGTTTTCTGGTCAATTGGATTGCAATTTAACGGTAGAAGAGAAAATTGACTTGGGCATTATAATTGTTAAGCTGAAACACATCTTCAGATGGTGGCACGATATTTTTCAGCGGTGGTAGCACAGTGGCAGTTCTAAGGTAGAATATTTTCCTCATTTTAACGATTATAGTGGTGCTCTTGGTTCATGATTTTGGGGGCCTTGATAAGAAAACTTGGGTAAAATAGGGATTTAGGGTATTAACTTTTTGTATTATTTAATTACTCTCGAATATTGTATCATGGCAAGAAAATGAAGAATTTACAAAAAAATTAGCATGCATTAGACATGCACGAGTTGTATACATGCATTAGTAGACCCAGATCTATGTTATTATATGTTAAATATTGGTTAATTAAGTTTAATGAATAAGAAAACTCTAATTTTATGAATTCGGGCATTAAATGACAATAATTGGGTTATTAAACTAATTGGCCTATTGTTCTTGATTGGGACATTCATATGAGTTTAATTAGATAATTAGGAAATTGATTACATCTATTGCTTGTATCACTAAGAACTCTATAACTAATAGTAAATTGGTGGCATTATTAAGAGTATTTCTTAACAATGATTTTGGATGAATTCTTATATCGAATTAATCGGGTAGATATTGATTTTAGGTGGTTAATAGTAAGATTTTAATTATTGGAGGTTGTTTAGGTTGAATGTGGGTTTTGATAAGTAAATTACTCTTTTGGTTAGGTGACAAGGAGTAGGAAATTGCAGATCAATAAGTTGTAATTGCATTGCGAAGGCTTTTGCGGTGAGGACCTACCGTTTTAGTGCTTATGGTGAATTAACATGTCTATTATTCATTTCATGAACCCCTGTAAAGGTTAAGTTCTGCTTGATTCTAAAATTTATTGATTCTCAATTATCAAATTTCGTGACTCATTTGCGTTCCTGAATGTTATTATATGCTTGTGCTAGTTTTGGTACCCAAAACTTTTTTTACATTGTCAGATTTCTGTCTCTTATACCCAGCCTAGTTGGCTCACCCCATGATCTTGATATCTATGAAAACGATATTTGAAATGACCTAGTAGACCTAATTACATCAGAAGCCCTCTTATTTTGTTCATATGCCTAGTTTATTGGAATAAGCCTTGTCGGCCATTATTGAATAATGTTGTGCCTTGTAAATTGATAATCTTGTAAAGTTTCAAAATGGTCATGTTACTGCTTTAAAAGTTGAATTGTTATCTATTGGCATTATATCATTCAACCCATGGGGGACACCTTTAGGAAGTTTAACTCAGAGAGATGCCATGGGAAGTTGGGGCCTGAGGCTAGGTCCAAAAAAATGGCCTAATGGAACGGACAAACGGTGACATGTTATTCAACTAATACTGTCCTACGATCCAAAAAAATGCATAGTCAAGTTTGATCACAAAATCATACTCCTCTGCTGATGGGGAGTAGAGAGCCACTTCTGCTCCTTCTCTCCTAATGTGGTCGATGATCCATCAACGTGCAAAATCCAAGTAAAAGGAGTTTTGCTATTTTTTTTGGGGAGATTGACCAGCTTGGCTATGAAGTTGGCCAAGACATGTGCTTTGATGGTTGTTTTGGTTAGAAGGTGATATTAAATCTTCCCAACTCAATGGCCTATTTTATTAACCTCCTTGATGTGTTTAGCTTCGAGAGCACTTGCTTCAACTACTAGTTTGTCAGTACTATCACGGCATGAAATTAGAAATATGGACGCAGCTTTTGAGCCATGGTGACTATTGCCAAGGCAAACTTCTCAATCTTCAAGTAGTTATGTTTTGGTCCTTCGAGTAACTTATTGCAATAGTAAACTAATTGATGACTTCCATCCCCGATCGAGACCAAGATCGAGCTGGTCGATGCTTCCAAGACAGCTAAGTATATGTGAAGTACCTCTCTGAGTTTAGGCTTCATGAGCATGGGGGCAAGGATAAGTACTGTTTTAATTCGACCAGAGCCTGATCACACTGTTCGCTCTAATGAAAACTCAATTTCTTGGCATTTCTGAGAATCTTGAAGAAAGGTAGGCTCTTATTGACCAATTAGGCGATGAATGTCCCAAGGGAGACAATCCTTTTAATCAACTACTATACATCTCTAACTGTTTGAGGTGGAATAATGTCTAATACGGCCTAAATTTTTGGTAGATTGGTCTTAATGCCCCATTGACTGACCATATAACATAATAATTTACTTCCTCGAACCCCAAACATACACTTGTTTTAATTTAACTTCAGACCAAATGCTCTCAATATGGCAAAAGTGTGATTGAAGTTGAGCAAATGGTCTTTAGCCTTCTCTGTCTTTACAATCATGTCATCGACAAAAACCTCTATAGACTTGCCTATCTCATTCTTAAACAGAACGTTGACCAGTCTCTGGTAGGTTGCTTCAACATTCTTGAGTCCAAAGAGCATAACCAAAAAGCAATAAACTTCATTGGGGACTACAAAAGAGGTTTTATCCCTATCTTCATAGGCCATGAATATCTGATGATACCCTTAGAATGCATTCACATACTCAACAATTCATAATCAGCTATGGAATTTATTAGTAAATCTATTCAAGGTAGGGGTAAGGATCCTTAGGGCAAGCTTTATTCAAGTTGGTGAAATCATTACACAAGCGCTATTGTCCCTCATTCTTGGGGACGAGTACAACATTACAAAGCCAAAATGGATATTGAATTTCTACGATATAACATGCATCTAAGAGTTTCCTGACTTTCTCTTTGATGATTTGGGTCCTCTCAGCATTAAAGGTTCCTGTCTTCTGTTTAACTGGCTTATGTGAAGGGTTGGGCATTGAGGCAATGTAAGATCTCATTGGAGTTGATTCCCTAGATGTTAAATGCCTTCCAGGCAAAGACGTCAATATTTCTCCATAGAAAATTGATCATGAGACATTCCAAGTGGGGGTCTATATCTGTTTCAATCTTGATAGTCTTGTCGGGTTTTCCAGGCTCCAATTTGACTGTTTTGAACTCCCCAATGGGCTTTATTTGAGTGTCCTCCAACTTTATCTTCTTATAAGCTTGGCCCTCCTTGGGTTCTGCTAAAAGGGCATCCCCCAAGATCTTCAGTTACGATCGAGTCTTCTACTTATTTGACTCAATCGAATGTTATAACATTGTTAGGCTTTCTTGATGTTACATAACAGCTTGCTTGTGCTAACCCGGGTTGGGAATTTGATCTTCATATGATAGGTCGATACAATGGCAAGAAAATGATTGAAAGCTGGTTGACCAAGTATAACATTATAAGCAAATAGGACGTTGACAACTAGATAATTTATCATCAATATCCTTTTTCGAGGCACCTCTCCAAAGAAAATAGAGAGGTTGATGGAACCTTCTGGAATAATTTTTGACCCCCTGAACCCAACCAAAGGGGTATACATGGGCTCAAATTCTAGTTAGCCTAGGTTCTTTTTTTTCAGCATTAAAAGGAAGATGATATTGGCCGAGCTACCATTATCGACCAAAACCTTTCTAACTTCAAAGTTGGTAATCTCAATAGAGATTATCATAGGACAATCAATTTTATGATCAATGTTTTTCCCTTCAAGGTAGGCCAGGTCATCATTAGTGAAGAAGATAAGCTCTGTACTTGTGGATAAATAGAACGTTGTTTCGATCGAGGAGGCTTTGATCGACTCTAGCCTCCTCTACGCCTGTCTCCTTGAATACTTTAAGTCCCCTTAGTAAGATCCCCTGCAATCATGTCAATCACTCCTTGAATGGGCAGGAGGTCATCTTAGGTGAGTTTGTTTCTTTATCTTCCTTCCTCAGGCTAACTGACATTTTTCTACAGGGAGTCTGGTTAGTTTTGCCTCCTTTAGCCTATGCATCACTGGCCACATATATTTTGAGATGGCCCTACTTGATGAACCTCTCAATTTCATCCTGGAGATTGAAGAAGTTATCTATGTAATGCCCTCTTTGTTTATGAAAGTGGTAATATTTCTTCAATTTTTTCATTGCTTTAGTCTCTGTTCGCTTTCTCTATTTCTTGAGGAGGTTTTCATGCTAGATTGCAAATAAGACCTTTATCCTTAGGATGTTAAGTGGAGTGTAATCATGGAAGCATTTTATTGGAGATCAACCTCTCTTCCTCTATTTCTAGTTATCTTTCTCCTTATTTTTCTTTTTGTCAACCTTAAGATTTCTGAACTTTATCTTGTTCATCTCCTTTTGGGCTATGTATCTCTCTACTAGGTTGATCAATTCCTCCATCGATTGTGGACGCTCTCGCACCAAAATATTATCGCATTCTTTATGTCGAAGCCCCAAAAATAGTACATCATTAGGAACTCGATCTTGGGGTTATTGATCTTTAGCACTTCCATGTTGAACCTTGTAAAAAATTCATGAAGGGACTTCCCCTCATTTTTCTTGACAGTGTGGAGATGGGTGTGGGGGAGCTTCGCCTTTCGTCAATTGGCGAACTGGTGCAAGAACTTATCACATAGCTGATTGTACAAGTATATTGATGAGGGTTCCAACTTAACAAACTAGTTGAGTGCTATACCCTGAAAAGTGGACACCAACATCTTCGCGTAGATATATTCATTATATCTATGCAATTGTATTATATGTTTAAACTGCACCTGTGCTCGTTAAGATCAGTTGAGCCATTGTACTGTGGGAGTTTGGTTGGGACCTTGGCGTCGACAGCAATGCGCTCGTTAATAATCTCCTGAATAAATAACAATCATCTCTCTCAATGAGACCTTTTGGAGCCCTCTAGGTTGGGTACTCTTTTATTGTTTCTCCTCAAGATTTCATTGAGGGATTTGTTCAGCTGTTGCACTTGGTGGGAAACTTCTTCCCACTTCTCCCAATTAGCTTAGGTCATGTTTCGATCAAGCTAAGGCTTTGCGTGCTTGGTCCTATCACGCTGTAGGGTTCAAATTGGCTGGGCTGCCTAATCCGCTAATTCATCCATTTCTTTGCATTAGTCCAATCTTAAACGTTCAACCTTATCGTGCTGTGGGGCTTGATTAGGTTAAACGTAATGGTCCATAGAGTCAGCAATTTCTTTCTTTAACTCTGGTCACCCTTTCTCTCCCTAGAGGCGCTTGGGGCTTGCTTTTCCTTTCGCTGACGGTCGCTTAGACTCTTGGAGACTGTGATTGTCCCGAGGGGACCTCTTCTCTGGGGGTGGCGGTTATGGAGTTTCACTGTCAGCTAAGGCTGGCACGGTTGTGTGCCTGGTCAATGCCGCAGAAAGTTGAGCAAAGATTTGGATAGAGATTTGTTCACTTATAAGCTGCATTAACTAAGGCATGGTCAGCATTACCACTTGCTCCTATGGGGCGTTGGGGCCTAGGGCATATGTTCCTTATTGAGGCTGAGGGAGAGGTAGAGATGTTGTCCTCCTATTTTTCTCTCTTTTGGATGTGGCTCTCTTAGCGTTTACCATTTTTTCAATTGTAATCTCAAGTTTCCCACATACGATGCCAAAATGATGAGGTCAAAAGCTATTTTTAGTGAATTAGGTTGTGTTTGGGCTAATTCGACCAAAGAAGTTGAATGATCTAACAGTAATATTCTTCTTAGACTGAGATCTGTAATCAATAGCAAACGTCAGACTAGTCGAGGTGCCCCTAACTAAGGCACTTTGATGCTCAAGTTAATACTGGTTGAGTGAGAGAATCGAGTAGCAGAGTGAGAGCGTATAGTAAAAATGGCGTACTTGGAGGGTAGCTACAATGGGGTATTTATTGCTTTCTCCAAGTGGATGATATGTTTAAGATGCCACTACCAAGTGTAAAGAGTTCTTGTCCTTACTTGGAAGTTGTTGGTTATTTTCCATCTTGGTATTATTCCAAGAGACATTATCTCCTACTTTCTAGGGTGAATAGTTCTTTAGAGGCACATCTTCTGATAGAGTTGGTGACAAAGGCAATACTGGAGTGGCACGAGCCATTAATATGGTGCATGCTGATTGTTAGAGCATTGAATGTGGCAATGATATGACACATCATGAGAGCGAGCACTTTGGTCGATTGTGATCAACCAGACAAAGTGGTTGACTAGAAAGATGGCTGAATGGACTAGACGGCTTGAAGCCTCCCGTGGGGCAGGGTTGAGAATTATCTGCTCGACTTGGTGGTTCTGGTCGAGTGACTCGGCCTAGTTGAGTCTAGAAGCGTAGTTAGACTTCAAATGCTAGTTGGGTTTGAAAGCGTTGTTGGGCTTTAATAAGTTGATAACTTATTGGGCTGAGCCTGTTCGGCTATCCCATATCAATATGGATGAGTGACATGAGAGAATAATAAATAAATAAGTGATGTAACAGGTAGAGTGAGAAAATGAGGGGTAGGTATGGTTTTGAGGGTGTAGGGTTTTTTGGGTGAATTAGGAGAGATTTTTTTTGTATAAAATTTGAGTATTTTGAGAGAAAATTTGGAAAATATGCCTTTATTTTGAATTTTTTTTGGAGATTAAAAATTTTTTTGGAAAAATACAGAATAACATAGCGCAAGATTTTTTGTCAAAATTTTCTACAAGAAAAGAGAGAGAGAGAGAGAGAGAGAGAGAGAGAGAGCACCAAAGACCTTTTTTAGAAATTTTCTTTAAAATGGAATTTTTTGACCCTTTTTTAGAAATTTTCTTTAAGGTGGAATTTTTTTTTCCACAAACAATTACACATTCAAAGGGAAAACATGTTTTAAGGCATGCTTGTGAGAAAATTTTCTCACAAACAAACACAGCTTTAGATATTATATTTTTTTTAATCTACAAATACATTCGATTTAGAGACATTAAAAAATGGATGTGAGGAGTTTGTTGCAGTGTAATGGCTGAGACACTAGCTCCGCATGTTGCAGGTCTCGTGCTCACTTTCCAACAGTAGGGAAACAACGCTGTCTTTTTAGACAGCCTTTTTATTTACAAGTAGGCGCGCTGATGTTTAAGGGAGGCACACAACAAGAGGTGACATGGCGGGGTTAGCCATTTGCACGTGAGATGCACATGCTGCAAACATGCTAATTTCTGGTGAATTTTTTGCGAGATTACGGGGAAATAGCCTAAAATTGTGAATTTTTTGTTTCAGACTCAGTGGTTCTTAGGCATTGTTTTTCCGAATAGACCAAATTAATGGAAGGTCAAACATAAAGAACTAAAATTGCATTTTTCCCATAGTTCTTATCTAACCATTCAGGATTTGTTCAACTAAAATTCGTGCTAATTGGTGAACTGATTTGAAGTGCTGGGATGCAATGAAAGCATTCAGTTTCTAATCCTCGAGCACCTGCAATTTTACTTCATCAAATTTGGATATCCTAACTCGAGTCAAGTGTGACGCATCGTAACTTCTATAATTTGTTTTACTTGATAGGAAATTACAAATAAATTACCGCAACTCTGCCAAATTAGACTGTGGAGGTTATTGAATGAATTTGTGTTTAAGAAGCAAATGGGTTTAGAGGAGAGAGATGAATGGTTCAGATTTAATATTGCAATATTCCTACCACACCAGTTGAAATAGGGATGACAATTGCATCGTATTGGATTAATATGAAATTATTATATTACTCAATTTAAACTCAATTTAAAAAATATCTAATTTAATAAGTCTTGATCTGAATTCAACTTGAAAATTTTCGTATCAATTCAAATCCAATGCATTTCAACTTGTGATCATTTTTATTAGTAATTCATCTATAAAGCTATGATACATTAACTTATACTAAGATTTTGGAAAAAAATAATCTTATCCTAAAATTTAGAAAAAAAGTCATTCTTATATTTCGGAAGCTTATATTTTGATCATGAAATAGTTTGATATACAACGTCAATATAGTAATATTTAGTCTATTACAAATTAATTTAGAATTAAATTGTTCAAAACTAACATCAAGTCATTAAGTAAAAATACAAAAAGTATAACATATTCCATCTTTTAATTTCAACTTTATCTCTTCATTGCCATTCTCTTCTTCCAATCTACGCTTGATGCGAAGAATAATTACACAAAAGTACTAATTCATAAAAAACTTGCATACATATATACTTCTTTACTTTCTTAAAAAATTAACAAGTTATTCAATAAAATAATCATATTTATCAGGTAACCTAAAATCCAATCTAAATCAACCTGAAATTTTTGTATTGCTTATTGTGCGACTCAACAATGACCTAATTTAATATTCCCAATTCAAAATCAATAATATTATATCAATTTGTATCGTATTATCATGTCTTATTAAAAATTGCCCCCTTAAGTTGAAAGAATAACATGAGCGGCTTTTTACTAGCTGATTTATGTTTTCTCTGCGCTTCCCCAAAGTCAACAACCAAATTATTTTGGATATTTTTGCTGGACATTTTTTAAATATCTGGGCCAAAATATTTCTCAGGTTTCGAGTGTGATCCCATCAGTATTTAAATACTTATTCAAATGCCTTCAGTGTAAGGTGAGTTTTGGTATTTAATTATTTTTTGATATTAAATTAAGTATTGATATTTTAATATATATATATATATATAAATTAAATTAATCTTTATCCTAAAAAAATATTGGATTATATTATAAGTGCTAAATGGTGCAATATGGAATCACTAAATTCCTAGTCGAAATCAATCAATTCACCCAATATAGTTGACATTTCTCTACTCAAATTTGTTAGCCACTAACGCAATCCCAAAGCTCTTTTGTTGTTGTTGGTACATAATGCAAAAGTTACTGGGCCATATAAATGGACATACATACATATCGCCACGCAGAGTTGTCCCATTTTCTTTCGTATGATTTCCAAAAAGCTAACTTTAGAGGTAAAGGGTGGGCATCGCATTCTGTTAAACGATATGTTGATTCTAGCCTCTAAGAAATACTAATGCAAAATTATTAAGAAAAAAAAAATATATATATATATACATACATACATATATATATATGTGTGTGTGTGTATTTATTTAGAAAACATTTGGACGAAATTGTAAACTTTTTAAATATTTTATAAAAAAATCTAATTAGAACTTTTAACATGTTGCGTAGTGTCTGATGAAATTTTTGAAAAATGATTTAATTTTTTAAACTTTAAGAATATAAATTCTTTACTTTTGGGAAAAATATATAATTGCTTAACCTAGTTTAACTGTCCATGTATTGATAAGTGGCTAATGTATGATAATATTTTGTATAAATTATTCCACTTAATTCCACAAAAATAAAATCTAATGATAAAAGTGCTACACTTTAGAATGATTAAGGTATTAAATGCACATTTGGTTAAAATTTAGGAGGTAAAGTGCAATATACCCAAAGTATTTCAACATTTCCAGTGGAATATTTTATCGAAAAATGGAGCAAGGGAATAGTCAAGCACATTTAGCAAAAATTGAGTAATCTTTTCACACATCTACAACGATTGAAGGGTGAAGTGTACATGACCCTATATATTGGGGGTTGTCTACTATTTACTCTTTTTTTTTATGCTAGTAAATTTTTTTTACCGATTTTATGTAAACATAATGATGAGTTATCTTGTGGTCTAAAGTAGTCCTTTTTCCATCACAAATAAATTAAATGCACTTCCAAATTGGCAGGGACCTTAGGAAAATAAGTCAAATTCTACTGTCTGTCACAATTTATCCTCCAAGTAGTAAGAAAAACATCTACTTTAGTTACATTATGATGCCGTACTCGTCAAAGTAAATTAGTATATTAAAGATTTGAATATTATTTGTAATTGTTTAAAAAAAGTAATAAGTACATTCATATGTAGATGAAATTTTACTAAACGTAGATTAAATATCAGACAAAAATTTTTGTTTACACTTTGGGTGATATTTGCATATTTGTAAGGAGTTTATTTATAACATTTCTACAGTTTTCATAATATTTCTACAGTTGAATGGGTTATTTTGCAGTATATCAATAATTACATTTTATTATTCTAAAATATTTTGAAATATTTTAAATACAAATATTACGTCGGCTTTCAATGATATAAAAAGTGTTTGCATCTTGGAACTGAAATTTTAAAATAGAGCAAATCCTAATTTTCATTGTTTTAACTCAATCGAAAAATGTTCAATGATATGGAAGTCTAAATTAACAGTCTCCTATCTCCCTCTACCGTCCGTCCCTTTTCCGATCTTATGGGGCCGTTTGGTTTTATTTTTATTTCCAATTTTTATTTATATCATTTTTAAAATTTGAAAAATTAGTTAGTAAAAATAAATTTGTATTTGGATAGATTATTGGAAAAGTAATTGTTATGTTGGTTTTAATAAATTGCATGTGGAGAGAGATAAAAATAACGGAATAGAAAGAAAATATATAGGTTATTAGGAAAATATACATATAGATTACTAGAAAATATATTTTGATAATGAAAATAAAAATAATGTTTGATGAAAATGTAAAAAAATACTGTATTTTAATTTTAAAATAATAAAAAATGTGAAAATAAAACTAAACGGGCCCTTAACTCTCTTTCCTCCACCTCCCTCCCTCTCTCTTGCCCTTTTCCTCTTGCTAGTAGGGATGTCAATACATCGAGTTTAGGTTGAGGATTATCGATTTCCATTCCTATCCTCACTTCTCTAAATTAGTTTCCATACCCACCTTCATATTCGATGGGAATGAAAATTGCACTTATATGTTATTCCACATTTCCTATTCTATTTGTTAAAATCAATTAAATAAAAATACATAATCAATTCAAAAGCCTATAAATTATAAACTCAATCAAAGTAACTACAATCCGGAATCAAAAAAAAAAAAAAAAAAAAGTAACTTGAGATTAACCTAAATAATGGCAATCCGAAAATTAAACAAAAAAAAAACCAACTATACTGACAATAAAAATTAATTCATATAAGTTGTATTCATCATTTTGTTCACCTTCTTCATCATTATTAATCTAAATCACATAAGCCTAAACCAGGCACCATGATTCCTAGTTAACAAATACAATTAAAAAATTAACATAATTAAAATAATTAATATAAAAAATTAGCACCTATTTGGGTGGGCTTGGAGTGAGAAAAGAGTTATACCCTTAGCCGCGTTCAACAACTAATGGTCAAGATGAGTATTTTTTATATATGCTTTTGTATTTGGTCAATAACTAAAGTTCCAAAACCCATCGAATTGGAACGACATAATTAGATACGGTAAAAAATTCCCTAATTTTGGGATCCTCGTGTAGATTTTTGAATTTGGGTCCTTGAATTTGTGAAATTTTTTCTCACGGGAATGGGATGGGGATGAAATTCTCCCCAAAATTAATTCGGAGATGAGGATCAT
>JACGDI010005442.1:24069-46310 GCA_014898725.1 Jacaranda copaia
CGGTGCCATCCCTGGAGAGAATATCATGAGGAGGGGTGACAAATGGGTGGATTGCATTGGAGATGGTTTAGGCACAATTATGTTGGGTACAATGTGGCTGCTCAATAAGGTTTTAATTAGGTGAGTTCAAGACGGATTGTGTTAGGTTGAAAATAGGTTCAGTAAAGAAAAGAAAAAAAAATTAATTTATTTTACTTAATCAAAAAAATTAATTCAAAAAACAATACTAATATTAATAATTTTTATATCTTATATTCAATATAAAATTTTACTATCTATTGAAATGATTCATTAGATTATATGCTTATTTCATTAATTTTTTTTCTTAATATGTAATTATGTTCATGATTAATTATATTTATAGTACTTCTATTGCAGCAAAATTGATCATTTTGAAAAAGATGGCCCCGTTGTCACATCAATAAATGTATATTAAATTTTCAATGACGAATTTATTAATTTTCATATTTTAAATATTAATATATATAAATTATATGTTAATTTTACTGTTAATTATATATATATATATATATATTTTAGTTGGAACTCACAGTGTTATTCAATTTGTTATCCAGGGATTACTATAGCAAAAACAACCAACACAAATCAGATCTCAAAAATACTTAAGAATACAAGGTCAACAATGTTTGATGTAAGCAAAAATGGAAAAGCGAAAAACTATTTGAACAAAGCAAATTAAAATTTCAATATTAGTAAGCAATAAGTTAAAAATTTAGAATTTATTTTTAATTAGTAGATATAATATTCATTCTTATGACTTTCGTATTTATATATTAAATTTTGTATTTTGAAAAAAAAAATCCAAGACAGATAATCTATGTACAAGATGATTATTTCAATTTAAAGATTATTAATAATATAAAAATATGAGATTTTGACAAAACATGAGAAAGTAAATATAGCATGAACTTGTGATTGTTAATTTAAATGTATTTTTTTAATTTATTAAATTTTTTGATTGAATCAATTTTTTATTTATTTTGAATTCAAAACCAAATAAAATTCATCTTAACCCAACACATCTTAATCTATTTTCAAAACTTTAAAATACAACCCAACCCAACCCAAAATCACGGGAACTAAATCAAAATAATGATTTACAACTCACTTTAAATCCCCCCCTCCCCCAACTCAATCCATGAGCAATGGATTAAACTGTGATTCCTGCGTGCTAATCATAACCGACTCTTTTCTTTTTCTCATTTCCTCCCAACATTGTCCATCTCTTACGTTCTTCCCTTCTCATTCTTTCTTTGTCATCACCATCCACCCTTTCTTTCTCACCATATTCCCTTCTTCGCCTACCGGTTTACTTGCTTCATTGTCTCTCTCCTCTTTCTGTCGCTCATGCACTCTCTATTGTCTAATCTTTCCTCCCATCATTGTTTCTCTCTCTCTCTCTCTCTCTCTCGGCCTGTTGACTGTTTTATCCCTCCCAATGTTTCTTCATTAACACCCTTTAAAAAGAGGGAAAAACAAAGCTATAACCCAAAAACAAAAAAATAATTAAAAATAAGAAAATAGAAAAAGAAAATAAACAAACAAAAAGGAAACTAAAACATATAGAGGAACTTTTAATATTCTTTACGTGTAAAATTAAATCTAATTATCTTTTTAGGAATCTCTCCTTTATAATGTTTTAAACCTTCAACACTATAAAGGAGTGATTAGGCAAGTAATTTTTCTTTGACAAATACAAGAATGACAGCTAATCTACTATACATTTGGTAGGACCAAAAACATTAATAAATTTTTTCGCCTTAAATGATTAATTTTTTTCCCATTAGATGCTAATTGCAATCTTTTAGAAGTGTTCCGTCACATATTTTCCCTTTAAGGTATTATATCTACACTTTTCTAAATTTTAAATTTTACCGAAGTTATTTTAATCGCAAAACATATGAACCATTCGTTGGAGGGCAAAATAAAAAAGTTTACCAAATTGTTTTGCTAATGTCATTATTCCCCCTCTAAAATCCTAACAACAAAACTAGTTTGATAAAAATATAGTAAACTTAAAGAAGAAATTTTTATAATTTTAGAAAATAAAAGAAGAAAAATGATAAACTATTTAACAAGAATGTAAACATACTTACCCTAGAAACAAAAGAATTACTCAGAGTTAGGCTTATGGGTAGTATTCAAAAAATTGGATCGTTCATTAAATCAAAAAATTTATCGGTTCACAGTTTACTAGTTTAATTATTGATCGAATCGTAATTAAACTATGACATCACAATTGCGTAATATATATGTCTTGTATATTTTATATATTTCTTAAAAGTTAATAAAATACCAAATATAGAACATAAAGAGCCTAGATTATATTGTTCAACTTTATAAGTTAGAATTTCTTAAAAAAGGCAAACAAGAGCATACGGGTTGGTTAAGGGATTAATGGTTTCTATTCTCTAGTCAGATTAAAAAATTAGAATGTTAGATTTGATTTGAAACTTTTATCTTGCAAATTTGTTTGAGTGTTTTAAATTTTTAGCTTTTTAAGATGTACCTTAGTCTTAGAAGTTTGCACGTTAGGCAATTAAAAAAATCAGAAAAAGAGTTAATTATGTTAAAAATTAAAGGAAAGAAAAGAAAATAAATGAACTGCTCATATTTTAATAAAATATGAATATTGGTTCAAATAATTTTGATAAAATAAGATGATTTTTTTTATATGTCGATTTTTCCTCAAAATCGGACCGATTTATGTGAAGGTCAACTACTCAACCTATTCGACCACCCAATCCGATAAAGCTTTTTTGACGGTGCTTATGGTACGTATCTTATCCACAAAAGTACTAAATATTCCTCCAACATTCATTCCAAAATGAATATCTTTTAATTATATTGATTAATTAATTAAACTATTTAATTTAGCCATCCTCCAATTGCGATGCAAAATATATGTACACACACACACACCTCCACTTAAAAATAACAAGGATGCTTAATCGCCTCCAGTAGTCATCATTACTTCAGCAACTTTTTCTATAAAAGGCGAAATCATCAGGCTAAAGCATAATTGAACTTAAACAAGCAGAGATAAAATTAAGAAAAGTATATATTAATTAATTGTTCTTAGCAAAGTGGGGTAATTAATTTATTAAGCTAAATGCTTGACGCCCTAACTACTGCTACTCCTTTATATTTAATTGCTAAATACGTTAGTGACTCACGAACATCACATGGACAACCCCGTCAAGCTTCCACAGTCTTTCCACAAATAATCAAATTATGGGGCTCAATAGTGGAAAAGTAACTGTATATTGGATCACTTCACAATTAATTCCAATGGTTACGGCCCCATCCAATATGCAATGTCCATTATCTCCACATTCAAGTGCAAGTGTTCCCTGATTCCTCCCACTCATTGATTTGAGGATATATTTAGAAATTACTCAAGTTTGGCATCAAAAAGTTCAATTGAACCTTCAAGTTGACTTATTTTTTTAATACATAGGATCATCTATTTTATTTTTTATTTTAATTTATTGTATTTATGTTAAATATATTTATTTTTTAATTAATTTTGTTTATAAATAAATGTTTAATATATGTATCATATATGTATGTAGTGAAATAGGAAATGAAATGGAGGATTTAAATCAATTTTTTAAGCTTTTTAAGGTGTTTTCTTTTTGCGTGTATTAACAATTTTTGAAGCATCTAACTATTGGTTCAATGTTTACAAATTTATTCAAGCTTGAAAATGTTTCCATGATGATTGAAGCCAAAGATCCATCCAAGTGGATAGAGCTACAATGACCCTTTTTTTAGCATAATATTTTCGATGTCGATAATTTTAAGTATGCTCTTAATAAAGTGAGTATTTCAATAGAATCCTTAAAATTTATCTCTTTATTTTAGTCGAATTGACTCAATCTAATATGATCGATCCAGTTAATGAACCATATTCATTTAATCAACTATGCTTAAAGAGTCTAAATTAGGATGTTCAGTTAAATCTACTTGTCAAATGATAGGTACCAATAGATACATCATATTTTGATATTTACATATTTGTAACCATATTTTACCTTCTTTCACTATATCTTTTTCTTCCAAATTTGTCACTCCCAACTTGAGCGAGGTTTTTTTCCATGAAAAGCTCTAGTAACCCTAACTAGTATTTGATTTTAAGATACAACATCCAAGAATTTAAACTCATACCCAAACATGTCCCAAACTTAATCGTTTAATCAAAAGAATATTTTCAACTTACCTCAACATCTAAGAAGAGGGAATCCAGAGAGGTGAGCAAAGGTAAAAGTTGCAGAATAAGTTCTGTACGCACAAGGCAGTGAAACTGTCACTTCCTCACAAAGCTTCAGAAAAAGTTTTGGACTCGTACAAAATGAAATATTGACATCATCATCACTTTACAATTTTATGAATTCCACATTCGAAATAATACTCCAGCGTCTCACGATCTCAAATCCTGGCGCCTCCTCAGAAGTCAAAACACTATGTAACTTTAGTGCTATTGCGCTTTGAGAAGCATGTTACATCAGTCAATCTTTCAAGCATGAGGCAAGAAATAGTGATCATCACAGGCCATTTACCAGCAGCAATTGCTTCAGCTTTTCTGTGCTCCCAATAGCTATAAATCTGAGTTGATTATCTACTCATCATGGCTGCAAGTTGGAATGAACAAAGATCTTTTAGTCCCTCCACAAATCATACCTAAATTGAACTCTACATTTTAAAAAATCTCTTCCCATCTTAACTACCCATAAAGCCCTGACTTTCCTTAAACTGTGCACCACAAAAAAGTTCTTGAGAAATTGGTCTCTCAAAATGGCCTAGCTCTCCAATATTGGTGGAAACAAATCATCCTCAAAACTTTAAACTTCTCCTGCAGCATGTTCTTCAATATAGTGATACTTATCTCCCTACTGCACAATTTGGATCCGACATTTGGGCTTTCGGGCCATCATCCCCATGCTCGTCACTCTATTAATACCGATAAAGATGCGCTTCTGGCGTTCAAGAAGGCCATAAAATTCGACCCGTATTCAAGGCTTTCAAATTGGAACGAGGAAAATCCAGTCTGCAACTTCACAGGCGTAAAATGTAGCATAATGCGTCGTCGTGTAGTAGAAATCAACCTCAATGATTCTGGTCTTATGGGATTGCTTTCACCTGCTCTTTCGAATCTCACACAACTACGTTACTTGTACCTTGTCAACAACAATTTTTTCGGCACCATTCCTTGGGAACTTTCCTCTCTTGGGAACCTTATAGAGCTCAAACTCGGCAGCAACAATTTGCAAGGCCAGATACCAGGCTCCCTCTCTTTACTCTCCCGCCTAAGGCTGATTTTCTTGAACGATAACAACTTGAATGGAACAATATCAGCAGACTTCCTCTCCAACTGCACGGGCCTGAAGAATGTAGATTTTTCGGAGAATGGACTCAGGGGAAAGATCCCACCAGAAATTGGGAAGTGTCATAAACTGTGGAATCTCAATTTATACAACAACCAACTTGTTGGAGAAATCCCTGTCTCTTTAGGCAATGACACATTGATGCTCAATTTGGATGTGGAGAACAACAGTATTTCTGGTGAACTCCCTTCAGGGATATTTTCCAATTTTCGTCGCCTGCAGTATCTTCATTTATCAGACAATCATATGATTAGCCATGATAATAACACTAATCTTGAACTGTTTTTCTCCGCACTGGCAAACTGCAGCAAACTATTGGAGCTGGAGTTGGCTGGTATGGGGCTTGGAGGGAGTCTGCCGAGTTCCATTGGAGGACTGGAAAATAAACTGGAAAAGTTGCAACTACAGGAAAACAGGATACATGGATCAATTCCTCCTGAAGTGGGAAAATTGTCTTACTTAACACTACTGAATTTGACAGCCAAC
The DNA here is from genome assembly GCA_014898725.1 of Jacaranda copaia. NCBI lineage: Eukaryota > Viridiplantae > Streptophyta > Magnoliopsida > Lamiales > Bignoniaceae > Jacaranda > Jacaranda copaia. Next base: position 29,964 of record JACGDI010005442.1, read on the forward strand.
CTTCTTAATGGAACTATTCCAGAGGAAATTGGGAAACTGTCCCACTTGGAACAGCTTTCCCTATCATACAACTCCTTCATTGGAATCCCTGCTGCATTGGGACAGTTACCTTATCTGGGCTTGATGGATTTGTCCCACAACAAATTGTCTGGTCAGATTCCTGAAGAATTAGGAAATCTTGCTAGCATAAATTTCCTACTCCTCAACAACAATCTTTTTTCAGGGAAAATACCTTCCAGCCTGGGGAGATGCACTACTTTGCAAAAGTTGGACTTATCTTACAACAGATTGACAGGAAGGGTCCCCCCAGAAATAACGGGACTGCGCGAGATGCGATGGTTTCTTAATCTGTCACACAACCAGCTTGAAGGGCCATTGCCAGTTGAACTCAGCAAGCTGGAAAGTGTCGAAGAAATTGATTTGTCATCAAACAACTTCAACGGAAGCATCTTTAGTCAGATTTTGAGCTGCTACGCTTTGAAGTTCATAAATTTATCCAATAACTCTATTCAAGGCCATCTTCCAGAGACATTAGGTGATCTCAAGAGCATCATAACTTTTGATGTTTCAAGAAACAAGCTGTCGGGAATGATCCCGGCAAGCTTGAACAGAAGCAGAACCCTGATTTTCCTGAATCTTGCATATAACAATTTCGCTGGAAAGATTCCAACAGGAGGCGTCTTCGATTCCCTGACTAATACGTCTTTCTTGGGCAACCCGAATCTCTGTGGCTCTATTCCTGGCATTCAAATTTGCAACCATAAGAAGCACTATTTTCGGTCACCTTTGTTCCTAATTATCTTCTGCATTGTCATATTCATATCAGGATTCTTGTCAACAATCTGCTGTGTGATGGGATTTCAGCGGTTGAGAGCTATTATTTCATCCAGACAATCAGGAAAAGAGATAACAGAACCACCAGAATTGACTCACAATTTTCCGAGAATTACATACAAAGAACTTCTCGACGCCACCAGCGGATTCGATGACGGGAGGCTTGTCGGATCAGGCAGCTACGGTCGTGTCTACCGGGGAACTCTTCCAGACGGAACACAAATAGCTGTCAAGGTTTTACATCTGCAAACAGGGAACTCCACCAAGAGTTTTAACAGAGAATGCCAAGTATTGAAGAGGATTCGCCATCGAAATCTGATAAGAATCATCACAGCTTGCAGTTTGCCTGAATTTAAGGCCCTGGTTTTGCCATATATGGCCAATGGAAGCTTGGACGCTCGTCTATATCCACACACACAGAATGGGCTGAGAACGGGCTCCTCGGATTTGACCTTAATCCAAAGAGTGAACATTTGCAGCGATATTGCGGAAGGGATGGCTTATCTTCACCATCATTCTCCAGTTAAAGTGATACACTGTGATCTAAAGCCCAGCAATGTTCTTCTCAACGACGATATGACGGCTTTAGTCTCCGACTTTGGGATCGCGAGGCTGGCGATGAGCGTTGAAGCCGGAAATGGTGGGGTTATGGGTAACTCCACCGCCAATATGTTGTGCGGATCAATTGGATACATTGCACCAGGTTTGCCACATTTTTGGCTCTATAAATATATATACATATATATTTATATATATATATATAATATTTACTCTCTCTCTATATATTTATTTATATATACATGTTAGGAGTTTGTTACGTTCGAAATCCATACCTCATAGTTTATGATTGATATTATTGAGCCAAATGCTACTCTTGACATTTTTGGCTATATATAACAGAAAAGGGTTAGAGCCACATAACGAAAATTTTAATGTTTCACTAAAATAAAGTATTGGCTTTTATTATTCTTTTTCAAGTTTTAGTAAAGAATAAGGTTGAATAACTAATCCTTATTTTTGTCATATTTTCAAGCTCACACTCTTTTCTTCAAATGCCAAATCCAAACTTAACTCTTTTTTAAAGAATTATATACACATATGTTAGGAGTTTGTTAAGTATAAATTCTTAATTTTACACTTTATATATGTGATTTATATTATTGAATCAAATGATCATTGACTCTTAATTTTTAATTTTTTTTCTACCTTGAAGAGTACGGTTTTGGGTCGAATACATCGACAAAGGGTGACGTTTACAGCTTCGGAGTTTTGGTCCTGGAAATAGTAACCAGAAAGAGACCAACAGACGACATGTTTGTACAAGGGCTAAACCTACACAAGTATGTCAAGAATCATTACAACAGGCAAATGGAAAACGCCGTAGACCAATCACTTATTCGAGCACTAAGGGATCAATCCCCTGATGTTAGAAGAATGTGGGAAGTGGCCATTGGAGAGCTGATTGAATTGGGAATTCTTTGCACACAAGAGTCCCCATCTATACGGCCAACAATGCTTGATTGTGCCGACGACTTGGATCGCCTCAAGAGGTACCTTAATGGAGACACCACGGCGACATTTTCATCCTCCCTTGGGATATCATCTTCAACATTTAGTGATTGTTAATTAATAACCATGTTTTGTATTATGTTTAGGTGGTTGTTTTGAGTTCGTTTGATTGTTTTTGGATATTTCACTATGATTGTAAAATTATTAATATTTTGGCTTATAATGCATGGATTTTTTTGAAAATTATTTCTATTGTATTAGACTTTGTATCAAGCATCGCACCCAACATATATACCACTTCACTTATGATATATTAAACAAAAACAAAAGTTTTTGGCACATCCAATACACAATCTTCTAGAAGAATTTTTGTGTGATGGGCCCCCAGATCACACTAGAAAAAAACACTCCATCAACAGAAAATTGTGACAAATAGAGTTCCACAATTGATAAAAAATAGTTGTAATGAACTTTTGATGGATTACTAGTAAATTTAAAAGAGGAGAAAAACATATATTGGAAGTGACAGTTGTGACCGATATGAAGAGTTAGAATTTATATGAAGAATCCATCGCAAATCTCATAACGTTAAATATTAGGATTGAATGATTTGTTGATCTATGATGGATATTTCATTGCAAAATTAATTCAATGATGTACTTTTTTTAGTCATGAATCATATACTAATAGATTTGTAGTATAAATTCATTAGAAAATCATATTTTGTGATAAATTTTATTAACTTTATTATGGATTCTTCTACTGGTGAAAAAGACGGAGTATTTTCGTGGTGTTATTCAAATTCAAATTATAATATTTTATTTTATTCCAATGCATAAGTAATCATTTATCAAAAATTATAAAAGAAATGATATTATCATCCTCTTATTGGATTTAATTTTATTGAAATTTTAACTAGTAAATAATCAAATTATATACCATAGTACATCTCTACAGAAATAAATGGAAAAACCTCGTGTTGTCACTACATGTTTTTGTTTTTGCTTGTGTTAATTGAAAATAAAAGGATGGGTGGCCAAAGTACAATCTCTTAAAATGTGACCATAGAAGACCAATATAGCAACTTCGTTGGATGTGAGAATCCGCAAAACACTTTCTATATTGTACCTCCTACCCAAGAATTCCTACTTTCTTTTTATGTCAAAAAAAGGCTACCATAGAAATTTCTTTCAGTTACGAAATATTTACGCTAAGCCATTATTATTACTCTTCACACCAACTCCATTAAAATTTCCGTCAAGCTAAATATTACCTTACAATAACGATAAAAAATTACTACTATAGAAATAACCGGTTGAAGGGCTACTAGCATGAGTAAATTTAAACTCGTTATCTTCCTATAACAAATAATGAATCAAATTAATTGAACTACCATTCTAATGATTTATCATATTTAAATCAGTAAATAATTTTGATTTGAGCTTTACAAGCATTTTGTTGTAACTTGGAACGATCTAAATTCACAATTATGAAATAATGATAAAAAAATTTAATGCAATTGACAACAAGATTTAACATGGTTGAGCGATATGCCTAATCTACCCGACAAAGAAAAGAATTTTATTGATTTTAAATCAAAGTGCAAGTATAAACTTTGAATCCCACAAATCTCACAAGAACACCCAATACCCTCGTTCCCAATTTCATCTCAAGAAACTATCTCAAAAGTAGTTAAAAGCTCTCGTGTACGTGTCTCTCATAATGAATCCTGAAAGAAAATTGATTAAATACCCATGAAAATTGAGTCTTGGGCCCATGGGCTTGCGTTGCGCATTGGGGTGAGCATGACTTGCACCTCAACGCGAGAATTCTATTCCTGCTGCAAATTTGGGCAGAAACTTTGGGCTAGGGCTCAAAGTTACTGTTTATAGTGGAGTTATTGTTCACCATGCGCTTTTTTCGACTCCTTGCTCTAGTTCATTCCATTTTTCTTTTGATTTTCGTTTATTTAGCCCAAATTTCAAAGTAAAATCAATAATTCTCCATCTTAACTTGAAATTCACCATCTCTTTTCTTTGTCCCTACTCCTAAAAGGGCTTGTCATCTGAGTCTACAAACATTAACCAGATCCAAGCAATGCTTGAATTTGATTTCTGAAACAATCTTAGTCAACATGTCTGCCGAATTATCCTTGGTTCCAACCTAATCAAGCAAAATAACACCTTGAGACACCATATCTCGAAGAAAGTGATACCTCACACCAATGTGCTTTATTCTCTCATGAAAGGCTTGATTCTTTGATAAGTGTACAACACTCTGACTGTCACAAAATATTGAAGTAACCTCAAAGCCCATATCCATATCCTCAACCAGCTCCTTTAGCCAAATGCCTTCTTTCACGTTTTCAGTCAAAGCTATGTATTCAGTTTCTATTGTGGACAATGCAACTAATGATTGCAACGTTGCCTTTCAGCTAACTGTAGATCCTAAAATGTAAAACACATAGCCCATCATGGATGTTCTACTATCTAAATCCCATGCATAATCCACATCCACATAGCTAATAGTTCTAGCTATAGAATTCAATTGACTATACCTCAAACATCTGTCTGCAGAGCCTCTTAGATACCTCATGATCTATTTCACAGCCAGTCAATGAGTCTTTCCTGGCTTGTGCATGTACCTGCTGACAACACTAATTGTGTGTGAAATATCTAGCTTAGTGCACACCATGCCGTACATCAAGCTACCCACTGCACTAGCATACGACACATTAGACATGTGCTCCACCTCCTCCTCAATACTTGGTGAATCATCTAATGAGAGCTTGAAATGATCTGCAAACGGCGTACTTACTGGCTTGGACTTATCCACCCAAAATGCTCTAGTACTTTCTTAATGTAATGTTGTTGAGATAAGTATAATAATTCAGCGTGTTTGTCTTGGATGATCTCCATGCCCAATATTTTCTTTGTACTGCCCAAATCCTTCATCTCAAATTCTTTACTTAACTGAGCTTTTAAAATATTGATCTCATATATATTTCTAGAGGTTATCAATATATCATCAACATACAACAACAAATATACTTGGAGGCTATCATTATATTTTTTATAACATACACATCTCAAAATTGCTTCTAGTGTATCCTATCTTGATAATAAATGCATCAAACCTTTTATGCCACTATTTGGGAGACTGCTTTAAGCTATATAAAGATTTCTTCAAAATATATGCTTGATTTTGTTTTCCAAAAACAACGAATCCTTCTGGTTGACTCATGTAGATTTGTTCCTCCAACTCACTATGCAGAAATGCTATTTTCACATCCATCTGCTTAAGCTCTATGTCAAATAGAGCAACCATGGCAAGTACAACACAAATGAAAGTGTGTTTTACAATTGGGGAGAACACCTCATGGAAATCAATTCCCTCTCTTTGAGTAAAACCTTTAGCAACCAAATGTGCTTTATATCTAGCATTCTCAACCTTGGGAATCCCTTCTTTCTTTTTGTAGATCCATTTGCAACCTACAATCTTTTGTCCTTTGGGTACATCAATCAATTACCATGTGCTATTCTTGTGTAGAGGCTTCATCTCGTCACTCATAGCAGCAACTCATTTATTAGAATCTAGCTTGAAAATTGCCTCTTTGTATAAGACTAGATTATCTCCTATAAACACCTCGGCTGAACTTCATGCATAAGCTACTAGTTCTAAATATGCAAACTACTGTGATAGTTTGATCTGCCTCCTCTCCCTATCGTGAGCCAAATGATAGTTTTGTAGTGAATTATTTTCCTACTATTAGTTAAGTGATAATGTGCTCTCACCAGCTTCATCTACCACCTTTTGTTTCCTTTTTAAAACTTTTGGAGTGTCAAGTTCAAACTCCACCTTCTCCTTAACGCCCTGTTGACTGCTTACGGGTTGCTTCACCTTCATCATCATCGTAGACTCATCAAAAGTCACGTCCTTGCTTATAATCATCCTGGAACCTTTATCATCATTATGCCATAAACGATAACCCTTTAATCCATCTACATAGCCTAGGAATATGTACTTCCTAGCCCTTTGCTCAAGCTTTCCATCATGAACATGAGCATAGGCTTGGCACCCAAACACTCTCAAATTTGGGTAATTAGCAGGAGACTCGTACCAAACTTCTCATTGGTGTCTTGCAATCCAAAGCAGTTGTTGGTAACCTATTCACAAAGTAACAAGTAGTATGGATTGCTTGTGTCTAAAAATTCTTGGACAATTTGGCATTAATGAGCATGCATCTAGCTCTCTCCAAGATAGTCCTGTTCATTCATTTTGCAACTTCATTCTGCTGTGGTGTGTTTACAATTATGCGATGCCTCGCAATTCCTTCGTTATTGCAAAATTCCTAAAATTCCTTATTATAGAACTCTAATCCATATTTAGTCCTCAAGAACTTGATTTTCTTTCTTGTCTGCTTTTCAATTAAAGTTTTTCATTGCTTGAAGTTGGCAAACACCTCATCCTTATGCTTCAACATGTACACCCATATTCTTTATAAGAAGTTATCTATGAATGTTAGCATATATTTAGCACCTCTCTTTGAAGGAACCTGAGAAGGCCCCCAAAGATCTGAGTGAATGTAATCCAATGTGCCCTTAGTCTTGTGAATCGTAGTGCTAAATTTCACCCTGTGTTTCTTGCCAAGCACACACTGCTCACAAAAATCTAGCTTTCCAATCTTTTCTCCACCAAGCAAGCCATGTTTGCTCAGTTTTGATGTCCTCATCCCACTTATATGCCCAAGCCGCATATGCTACAATCTCGTAGTATCATTGACGGATGAAGAAACTGCTGCACTACCAGAAGTTGTGCTACCCTATAAGATATAAAGGCCATTCCTTTTATCTCTCTTCATGATAAGCAATGCACCTTTCGAAACCCGCAGAACTCCATCTCAAGCTTTGTACTCACAACCGTTCTTGTCCAATGTACCCAACGAAATCAGATTTTCTTCAAATTTGGAACATGACGCACATCTATTAGGGTTCTTACTATGCCATTGTGCATTCTGATACTCATTGAGCCAATTCCTACAACCCTACATGAAGAATCATTTCCCATAAGCATTTTACCACCATTGCATTTTTGATAAGTGGTAAATTAATCCTCACGTGGGCACATATGGTAGGAGCAACCATTATCCAAAATCCACTCAGAGCTTAGTAAGCTTTTGGCAACATTGAAAAGAAGTCCACCTTTAAACTCATCTTCAACAATTCCTACGACATTATCTTGTTTCTAATCAGACTTGCATCTTTTGCCTTTTCTCGTTCTGGAAAATTTCATTTTAAATGCCCCTTTCCACCGCACTTAAAATACTTGTCACCATTTCTACGCTTGGTTTGCGATTTTGATCGGCCTCTACTTTTTCCTCCTTCTCTCGGTCTCCCGTTTGCCACCAATCCTTCCCTACTTTCATCATCGTTACTGCTTAGGACATGTTTTCTCAACTTGTTAGAATTCAATAAAGACTTCACATCCTCCATTAAAATTATATCCCATCCACACAATAATGTAGTGACCAAGTGCTCAATTGATTTGGGTAGTGAACATAAGAGAATCAACGCTTGATCTTCATCTTTAATTTTAACATCTATACTAGCCAGATCTAGAATTACTTTATTGAAATAATCAATATGCTGAGTAATAAATGTACTCAATGTGTATAATCCCTATTTCAGATATAGCCGATTTATCAGGAACTTCGTCATATATAGATTCTCCAGCTTTGACCATAGTCTCGCTGGCCTATTTTCTGTGACGACCTTTCTCAATATATTATCTGCCAATGGTAACACTAGAGTATCATAAACTTTCGCCATAAACTCATCCTTCTCCTTGTCTATTAGTATTTCTGGCAAGACATCTCTACCTTTTAATGCTCTCTGTAAACCTTGTTCATATAGAAAGACATAGACCTTTATCTTCCACAGCCTAAAATCATTCTTCCCATGAAACTTCTCTACCTTATATTTCATGGTTGACATCTGATCAATCTCGACTCTCGATACTAATTTGTTGTAACTTGGAACAATCTAGAATCACAACTATAAAATAATAGTAAAGAAACTTAATATAATTGACAACGAGATTTAACGTGATTCGGCAATATACCTAATCCACCCGATAAATAAAAGAATTTTAATGATCTCAAATCAAAATGTAAGTACAAACTTTGAATTCCATAAATTTCACAAGAACACTCAACACCCTCGTTCCCAACTCCGTCTCGAGCAACTATCTCAAAAGCAGTTAGAAACCTTTGTGTATGTGTCTCTCATAATGAATTTTGAAAGAAAACTGATTAAATATCCGCAAAAATCAAGCCTTGGGCCTAGGGGCTTGCACTGCACGCCACATGACTTGTGCCCCAATGTAAGAATTCTATTCCTGCTGCAAATTTGGGCAGAAACTTTGTGTTGGGGTGCAAAAAACTTGCACCCTGGCATAAAGTTATTGTTCACTGCATGAGTTATTGTTTGTCCCACGATTTTTTCGGCCCCTTGCTCTGTTTCACTCTATTTTTCTTTTAATTTTTATTAATTTAGCCCAAATTTTAAGGCAAAAAAAATATATTTAGATTAAAAGCAAGTTATGTAGCATAGTTGCCAAACATTACTTTAATGATTTTTCAAAATATTTGACTTAACTGAAAATAACTTCTACTAATGGAGGATTTAAGTTTTGATATTAAGTGGTTAATTTTGATAATTCATGGTGATATCAATGGTTTGTCACGTTCAAACTATTGGGCCGGCAAGAACTTATTTTGGAAGGACTGAATCCAATACAATAGATCTATACGTAGGGTGGTCAATAAAGCAAATTTTAATTTGAATTCGATTTGAGTTTGATTTAATTATTTAAAATTTTCAATTAATAATAAATTCAATAGATATGATGTAATTAAAAAATTCATAATCCAAAATAAATAGAGTAAATATAAATTTGGCTTGATTTGATCCATTAATAATTTGAATTTAAATATATATATATATATATATAGTATTATACATATATATAGTATTATATATATGTACACACATGGTCTTATAGCAGTGCCAAAGTGGATTTTTGAATGAAGGAAGCAATGAGCTCTTATGTAATATATCAAATTAGATGTTTTCCGTATAATTGTTAGATTTCGAGCTTATCTTATAACAAAAAGTAACATGGGAAGAATAATGAGCAGGAGTTGAATGTCATGATATGGTAAGAATGCAATACAAATATCAATTTAATCAAAATGAGTTTCTTTTTTATAAAACTTTAAGTTTGTAATGAGTTCATTGAAGAATCAAGTATAACTATGTATTTATAATACCAAATAAATACTATCATTAGCAACAGAACCTAAAATGCAATGATCTAGTAAATGAATGTGATTAAATTCTATTCTATTATTATTTTTAGATGATCAATAGACTTAGAAATTTATTCATCAATCTATTATGTGTCTTTTTTTAAAGATGAATGTTTTGATTTGGGTTTTACTAAATTTCTAGAAAAATAATAAATATGTGATAATTTTGGTAGTATTGGAATTATGATTTTTCTTTGCCCAACATTTGACGTTTATGTAGATTCGAATATGGTTATACTAACCCCATATCTTATAGAATCTTGTATCGAATTCGAATATGATATATTATTATTGAATTAGAATTTGAATTTAATATGATTCGTTCCGAATTCAACCCATTGACCCCTCTTAATATGTAATGACCAACAAATTATAAGTTGTAACCCAAATGGACATTGGGCCCTTTTGTTTTGTATCGTTTTGACTTTTTAATTGGTGAAACTTTTGGGCTCATCTGGCCTAATGCAATTATTTTTCTCCAAATCCGTGCAGATGCCATTAGCCTGAATGTTTAAGGTCAACATATTGTTTTGGATTAAGAGGGTGTTTATTAATTTTATGTTGAGCCTTTTACAATCAGTTGAGACTGATAAAATGCTAAGAATTATTTAAAAATTAAATTTTTGAAGAATTTAGATATAATAAGATTAAGAATTATAATTTGTTAGTAAAAAAAATCTCATAAGTTATATGATAAAACTAAAAGAATTTAATAATAAAATTAACATAAATTTTTCTTTTTTTAAAGTTCATAAAAAATATTAACATTTATTTTTCGACCTGTTCTTAAATTTTTGCCAAATAAGTTACGTAAGGTTATAAGTTCCAAATATCATGTTTTAAGGAATTTATATGTTTAACCAAACATGAAACACCATTTAAATCTAAGACTGCGCACATTTGGATGGTGGACCTAGAGTTAAAAACTTCAAATGACTTAAATATAGGGGTATAAATCAGATGAAACGATTCGAGAATAGTTTGAGCTCGTCAATCAAATGAACCAAGTTAAACTTAATAATATTTGGCTCAAAAAGTTCGAGAGTCTAAACAAGTTTTTTTTGTATTTTGTATATATAGTTATATATTATAAGATCCATAAAGACGATGATAATGATGATTATAATTTGTTTGTTATTTTTGGGAAAATAATAAAATTTTTGAAAAGTTTATAATTATAAATTTTTATTTTGAGTCTAAATGAGCTCAAACTAATCTAAACCTACACAAGTTCGAATTCATCTAAACTTGTATGAATCAATATCTTCTACTTCCCTATGACAAGCCTCATTGAGCCGAGTTCGATAAGACTTGCCTGAGCTTACTAATTCGGGTTTGGCTCAATTCATTTACACTTCTAATTAAATATGAGATAAATCTGATTAATCGTTATAATAGGAGAAGAACAGAAACAGTTCAAAGGTGCAGGTTAAAGCATTTGAAATCTATTATAACTTAATATTGTTCAAATAAATTTATAATTATGAATTTAGAATGCTTAGCTCTCAAAAGTTTTGGACCTTACGTTAGCTAGACACACATATACGTACACATGAAACGAACGTAATATAACAATTGACATTTTCATATATGCAAGTGATGCGCTCTGTTGCAACCCAACTCGATGAACTGAGAATTTAAGAGCTCCAATAATTGTATATCCAATGCAATAGAAAGTGAGTACTGAAAGCCCACAAAGCTCCATCTTAAGAATATGAACCTTGTAATAGCGAATCAAGCCTTTCATCTAATTTACTTTAAATAGCCTCTATGTAGGGCTATCAATGAAGTAGATTTTCATTCGAATTTAATTTAAATTTAATTTGATTATTTAGAATTTTTAATCGATAAAAAATTCTATGAATCTGATTTGACTAAAGAAGTTTGTTAATCGAAATAAATGGAATGAATATGAATATATAGTATTATACGTATATATAATATTATACATATATACACACATAGTCCTATAGCAATTTCAAAGTGGGTTTTTGGATTAAAAAAGTAATAAGCTCCTATGTAATATCTCAAATCTCGTGTTTTTTATATAAACTATTAGATTTCGAGCTTGTCTACATCATAATTGATCACTTGTTTCTCTATTTTATAATAAAAAATAATGCAGGAAGAATTATGAGCATGACCACAATGTCATGATTGGCAAGAATGCAATACAAATATCAATTTGATCAAAATAAGTTTTTTTTATAACTTTTAGTCTATAATTAGTTAATTGAAGAATCAAAAATAGTTATGTATTTACAATGTTAAATAAGTACTATTATCTGCAACAGAACCTAAAATGCAATGATCTAGTGAATAAATGTGATTAAGTTATATTCTATTATTACTTTTAAATGATCAATAGATTTGGAAATTTATTCATTAATATGTTGTGTGTGTTTTTCTGAGGATGAATGCTTTGGATTTAGATTCTACTAATTTTTAGAAAAATAACAAATATATGATGATTTTGGTAGTATTCGGATTCAGATTTTTTTATTTCTGGATATCCAATCTTTATTTAGATTCGAATATTGTTATACCAACCACAAATCTTATAGAATTTTATATCGAATTCGGATATGGCATATTACTATTAGATTTGGATTCGAATTCAATCTGAATTTGATCAATTGACAATCCTACCCCTATATACTTGTTATAAACATTGAATGAAGAGTAAAGAAAGTACTCTTGCCTTTTCTCTAATTATTTCCCTTATTTGATTTGTCATGTCGAAAGAAAAATCCCAAGTATTTAGTATTTCTCTTGAGGAACCAAATTATTTTAGTATGGGGTAAATTGTAAAAATAGAACCACAACAGTAGCAAATTTCACAATGCAGGACCCAAATTTGGGGTGGTATTAAAATAATATCAAAACTCATTAAAAAAAAAGGATAGCGACCATCAGAAAGTACAATTAGCACTGGTGATTACTCGCATGGTGTTTGCGTGGTACCTGCACGGTGTTCCATCATGTGCCACACAAGAAATTACTAGCGCTAATTGTGTTGTGTTTTTCGGTAGTCGTTGTCCTTTTCTTTGATTTCTACTGAGTTTTGATCCTAATTTAATATCACTTCAAATTTTGGTCCTAAAATGCGAAATGGCCATAGAAACTATACTACTTTTACAATTTTCCCTGTAGTGTCATATGTGAGAATTTCATCAAATTTAATGCTACAAGTATGGATTAGATTCAAATCACGAGCTCAACAAAATAATAGCACGAGGGCCTTCCAGTGCATAGCAACTCGACTAGCAACGATTGTCCTACAGTGAAGCTATCATTGTGTTCGAAGCGTTCTTGTTAGGAAGAGTGGCACCTCCACTTGCAATAGCCATCTGGCTCACACTAGAGGCTTACGAGCCCTAGTTGAGGAAGCATATGCTCAAGTTAGCCAGGGTCGTTGTGCAACCCACCGCCATACGCTCAGTTAATGAGCCTTATCCCAAGGTTAGACTATGTAGCTTCGAAGGGGCAAGAGCTATATTAACAATAACTAAATGATGAATAGTTAAACCCAAACTTGGAAAGATCCAAAATTTGTACTAAAAGTAAATAAAACAACTACCACTATTGCGATCAGATAATAAACATGTGGATGGAAGATTTTTCTCTATGATGCGAGTCATACTATATGGCCTACAAGGCTCAAAGTACATAGTATTTATCTCTATGAAGTTGCATCTTACAAGGCAATAAAAAACTGTTAATTCAAGAAGCGAACCTCCTATAGGCTCTCATCAAAGCTAATATTAGAAGCCAGGAATAATGCTAGAAATTTCTGACATACTAAGAAGATATTGAAAATTAATAAAAAAAATATTTTTTGAAACTCTTTTACTTTATCTATGCAGTTTTGTACTGAATTTGCTCTTATGTTGTAATTATTTTACATGTTTTTGGACTTGCTTTTCCTTTGGCCGAGTTTACCTTATTTTAACATGTGAAATAACACATAAGATACTGTAAGATAATAAAATTATCTTTTCTTCAAGTAATGACCATGATAGTACATGTTCAAATGGTTAGAAACACAAATATCCACATCCTACAACTTTTGTTGTTATTCATATTAGCATAAATCATTGATGAATGAGGTAAATGTATCCTTTCGATGCCACCATTGAAAACTAAGTCATGACTATATCGATCCTAAAACTAATAAATCATAGTCTGGTAATTATGCAATGACTTATCTAGTTAAATTCAATTTAATCTCTTATGTACTAAGAATGTTACTACAAATTGACAAAAAAATATTGATTTTTGGTATTTTTGTATTGAATTTGCTTTGTTCTGTGCTTATTGATGTGTTTTTATTTTTTCTTTGGTCATATTTATTTCAATTCAATGCGTGAAACAACACATAAGATCTTCTAATACAATAAAATGATGTTTTCTTGTAGTAATATCATGGTAGTACGCTTGCAAATGGTTGAAAATACAAATACCCATGTCGTACCACTTGAGTTGTCATTTATACTAGTATAAACTATTGACGTATGAGGTAAATGTATTCTTTTGGCACCACCATTGAAATCCAATGAACTTTTCATGATTATACTAGTCTTAAGACTAATAAATCTTGATTTGATAATCATATAATGACTTATCTATTTAAATTCAACTTAATCTCTTATGTACTAAGAATGACTACAAATTGGCAAAAGATATTGATTTTTGGGATTCTTATACTGAATCTCTGCATTTTTGTACTAAATTTGTCTTGTTCTATACTCATTTGGCATACTTCTGTACTCGCTTTTGTTTCGATTGAATTTACCTCAATTTGATGCGTGACATTGTCAGAATATTGCCTAGCAGCCAATTAGATTGGCATGTTAAACTACTCCTCTTGAAATACAATGTTGATTGAATGATATTTTTCTTAAATAGCCGTCTTCATCTTATGCTTTCTATTTTTCACTTTCATTTGATTGAAGCCCTTAAATCATACTAGACTACAGGACTTGGTCACACATATGATGGTGATCATGAAATAAGTCTCTATGGTCATAATTTTACAGTATTTTAAGCCATAGAATCTTATGAGATAGGGCATTTAAGATAACTAATAATGCATGTTCCAAAGGGTTGGATATTGCTCTATTTCATAGGCAATCTATGCGAGACATAGATGCATGTTAGTGAGTGCTTGTTAGAGAAAAAGTTCATTGAAAACCTACCTAGAGAATCCACTAGATAGCCATAGTAGCACGTTGGTAGTGCTTGTTAGAATTTCTTTTTCAACCTCAAAATAGTGAAATCTTTGTGAAAATAAAATATAAATGATAATCAAATTAGAATTCCTAAAAAAAAAATAATATGCATTAACTAAAATGACAGGCAAAACAAACAAATTTAAGAATTTTTTTGTCAACCTCACAACCATAAAATCTCTATGAAAATAAAATATATTGTTGCTGAAGCAAAATACCTAATCCAATCTCTAAACATATGGGTGAATTTGAAAGTCTTTTTTCTTGAGCAATAATAATGACAGACAAGAAGTTGGAGAAATGAGATCAAGCAGTAAACAAGAAGATGGAAAAATAATAATGATGAGGATTTCATAAATCGAGAAAAATAAGAAGAGGAAAAAGGGAAAGGGAGATCAAAAAACCGTAGAAGATGGAAAGAATGTTGGGCCTTTTGTGATTTCAAATTAAAAACATGGGCCTTTTAGTATTTTTATATAAGTAGAGAGTGAACTCAAAGTTTAATTTTGAAACCGTACTACTTTCGTACTAGTCCCTTTTAACTGATACCTATTCATTTTGAAATTATTAATTGGAATAAAATCTGAATACCCACTCAACTATACCCGCTACAATACGATTATTGTATACAAATGGGCCTTTTGTCGAACAAGATAATTGAGCATGATCAAGATATGATTATCAAAGAATCATCAAAATCAATAAAGTAATAATAAATCAAAGCAAAGCCATAGTAAATAATAAGTAAGACAATGATTTTGAAACTCTATTTCAACCTGAAGGACAGTATTTCAGTTAAGTTAAAGATCTTGTATTCTTGCCCTAGACCCGCATTTTCCTACTCTACCCCCATGCCTCGATTATTAATATTCATTTAATTTGAATTTGAACTTGAGTCTCGCAGAAGTTGAATCCACTTTTATTCTTTCTCTTTCGTCCCTTATTCTCAAAATTATACAAAAAAAGGGAAAAAAGAGAAAAAAGGGAGGGGGAGGGATTAGTCACAGATATTTGATTGTATCTCTAATCTTCTTCATTCCTTCCGATGTCAATAACTAGAATGAAAAAAAGGGGAATGTCAACGCATCCGGGAAAAAATGATTAATCTCTATCAATAGACCTGCTAAAGCCCCGAACCATAGCGTACTTAGTACTGGGGCCACGGAGAGATATGTTTTTAGATCTCGCATTGAAAAATCTCCTTTTTGATTTATTGTAATACATAAAGATAATGGATATATGATCAGATGCCTATGTAGTTAAGGGCCACTTAGAGTTGTACACGGAATCCCTAATTCAAATTGAAATGTACAACGATCTATAAGAGTTTCCTTTTCTTAAAATTAAAATAGAAAAAAAAAATACATCCCCTCTTAGCGAGTAGTTCCGAAAAATACTCATTTA
>JACGDI010005442.1:48910-57827 GCA_014898725.1 Jacaranda copaia
ATTAATCATAATAGTTTTGTCTTTTCCTAACAGTCATATTGTTTCTGATTAAAAACGTAATTTAAATAATTAAATTAAATCACATATTTAATTAAGTGCTGGATTAAAATATAACTAGAATTTAATCCACGCCGCACTTGAACACTCTCCAAAAACTTTAAAAGAGTTTAAAAGCTTAATAAGAGATTTACCTAATAAAGGAACTCTCTTTTACTTATTTTTTCAATGTGGGATTAAAATCCCAAACGAATTCTCATATCTTTTCCACTTAACATACTATCTAGAGTCCTAATTAATTCCAACAGGAAGAATTTTCATTTCTAGTAAAGATTGCAGGTTTCACACATGGACAAAGTACCCACTTGGATATGCCGTTGTAAATGCAGTAGGTTTCACACATCTGTGTTGCAGCATATCAAAAGTAAGATCAAGTGATATAAATTTAGTGGAATTTTACTATATATGATACATAAAAATAGTATAATATTACAAGAAAATGCCAGTTTAATATTATATTTAATAATATTTGATTAATAAACAGCAAATAAAATAGTGATTCTTGATTAAAAATGCATTTCAAAATATTTTTAAAGGCATTTAATTGATGTCACTAATCCTTTTGAAAAATGTCCCTCATATTTATTTATGGTATCATTTGAAGTAATGTTATATAAAGTATTTAATGGCACTCACTTAGTGATATTTTATAATTTAATAGCATAAAAAGTAATATAGAAATAGTTGTAAAAAAGCTACTTTAATATAACACTTAGTGGTATTTGATTAATGAAGGAGAATAAAATAACAACATTTGATTGAAAATGCCAATATAAATGCACTTTAATGCATTTAGCTTGAGTCACTAACTATTTTAAAAAGATGTCACTCTTTATAGCATCATTAGAGAAAGATATAATAAAATATTTATTGGCACTAATTTAGTGGCATTTATAATGTAATAACACGCAACAATAATATAGTGATAGTAAAAAATTGTCACGTACTATAATATTTAGTAGCATTTGATTAATAAATGAAAAATAAAATAAAAAGGATGTGATTGAAAATGCGAACACAAATGTATTTTAAAGATATTTAACTAGCATCACTATTTTTTCTTTAAGAAAATACAACTCATACATAATTATGGCATCATATAAAAAAAATTGCAAATAGATAAAGTATATATAAGTATATTAATAATTATAAAATTTACAAATTTATATATCTTTAATAAGTAAGTTAACGACTTTATACAATTTTAATGTATTGACTTAATTAATTATGTTTTAAAAAAATCAGAAATCAAGTTCTTTTTGTTTTTATTTTACTCTCCTCGCATATAAATTATGACTTTTCTCTCTCTATTTTTCTTCAATTACATTATTTTTATCTTCAAATTTTATCTCTTTGATATTTTTAAATGTATTATTTTAACCTAATAATTACATCCAAGCAACTATATTTAATAATTCAAATAAATATTATTATATATAAATAAATAAGTAATCTTTACTATAGATTGAAAATTTGATGAATGGTTTTATTGTAAGCTTTCATTCATTTGAATAGGTAATTGATTATGGGTTTGAGTCTTTGAAGGAGGTTGCAAGGATATGTTCATAGTTTAAGACTCCTAGGGGAATTATTTGGAGTATGTTATCATGTTATGTATTGCATTTTTATGGAATGTATGTCATTTAGAGAAATATTTTGTGACATTTTAATATATCACTATATATTTTTTATGATATATTAGCATGATATTTAAAAATATCTTTATCACGTTATAACATGACATTTAATATGCTTTTGGTGACATATTAGTATGTCATTTAGAAATACTTTTACTGACCTTTTGAAATGTCATTTTAAGCATTTCCATAATATTTTAAAATATAATTTAATATATTTTTTGTTGCATTTTATTAATATCACAACAAAGGTAAACTAGCGACATGTATGCGAAATCTTAACTACACCGTCGTAACTAACACTTCTAAAATGTCATTATATCTACAAATGCCACTATAATGCCATTTATACCGTACTTTTTATTGTCTTTAATGTACAATTGCATTGTAGGGACAATGATAAACAACTAATCACATCAACAATTAAATCAGTCAAGAAAGCATTTAAATCATTTTATTAAATATAATTGATCAATAACTAAATAACCAATACAAATTTTATTCTTCGAATAATTATTCAGGATTTCATAGTATCAAATATAATGAAATGGCCTAAAGGAATTAATTTATGCAGATGCAGTAATGAATTCCATATTACTCTACTTCAGCAATATTGTATTTTTATCCCTATGCAATAACAAAGTTTGAGAGAGATATCCCATTTTAGGTAGTGAAAAGGCCTAGCGGCTGTGTAAGTTCGAAATATTGTTCCAAATGTGAAAGATTCAGGGGGTAAAAGAAGAATATGAAAGAAAGCTCAATTGCTTTAATTCCATTCACCCCCCCCACCCCCACCCCCACCCCAACAAAAAAAAATAAAATAAAAATAAAGAAGTGTGGCAAAATGATGGGTGATAAAGTAAATATTATCATTAATTTTATAAATTAAGTGAAAAAATTTTATTTTGTTATAGGAATATTTTTCACATGCTCAGTCTATGTTATAATTGGATGATTCGGTAAGTTATTCAAAATATTTTATAAAATGCTTTCGAATCTTATAAAATGTTAGATGATACTTTAAAAATAAGCTCTTAAAGTATTTGAATGAAATAAAAATTTGAAGCTTATAATGCTTTAGTGAATCAACTTAATATTGATATTATAAATATTTTTATATTATTTATAAATTAGACAACAACTCCTTTTTATGTTTTTTCTAATGAGATACATATTGGAAATGCCTCCACTTTTATCTATTAATATTATAACTATAATTTTTAGCATAACTATTATTTATGTACAATCCACCCACTCTATATTTCTGTAAGCGTAAATTTCTTTTACTGCAATAAATAAAATTGCAAGATAAGAAAGATCTATACAAAAATAAAATAAAATTCGACCTTATCAATTGTTGATTCAATTTCTAAACTAATCATCTAATTCTTTCCTTTCAAATATGATCTTGAAATTTAATGAACCCACAGTGAACACCTTGAACATTGTGAATCTCCTTGAATTTGATTTGAAATAATGCAAACTTGAGGGCTTCGTGCATTAATATCAAATTAAACACAAAAAATATATGAGCTCTGCGAAGAATGTCTTGAACACCGTGGATCTCCTTAAATTTGATTTGGAGAAATAATGCTAATTCAAGGGTTTTGGACCTTACTCTCAAATCAAATGCCAAAATATGATGAGTTACATGAAGAATGCCTTGGATCTCCTTGAATTTGCTTGATATAATTGTTGAACTCCTTCAAAATTGCTCTCACTCGCTAGAATTTTTGTTGTCTATCGAATGAACTTTGGTCACCCCCTTTATATAATGATTGATGGGAGAGTTCCAAATTGATTTAAACTTCTTTGATGATTATCTCTTTGACAAGATACTATCAAATATTAAAAGATAATATCATATTATCAAGATCAGATATCAAGAAATAATATCATATATCAATAGATAATATCAAATATCTTTGATTTGATTGGTCCATAGACATAGACACTTCATCTTTGATAGTTGTCAATATTTGATTTGAGCATAAAATAAATATCAAAGTATTAATTAAAATTAACTATTTAGTTTTAGAATTAAATTTAATAAATTTCAAGATAAATAGAAAATTTTGAATTAATAACTAACATATTATTTTATACGTGTCACTCGTCAATTAAGCAAAATTAATATGTCTACAAATGCCCTCACTTCAAGGCTTTGCGGAAGATGTGTCAATCATCCACGAAAGACACAAGACTTGAAGTATTTGAAAATTTTTCCTTTTTCTCTCCATTTTTATAAATGTGTCACAAGAAATCTTCCAAGCATTCCTTAAGCTATGGGGCCCTTCTACAAACATATTGCACACTGCCGTCAAAAACTGCATCTCTTTATGGAATATTCATAGACTTTGTGGATTACCAATACTTGGAGATTTTTATGATGAAGTCCTCCCATTTGCCTGTGAACCCAAAAAATAGATCAAGTCATAACGAAGTTCAAAGTAAACATCCTTTTAAGGGGAGTACCATACATAGTTTATAATCATGTGGGCTAGAAGTAACATGCAATTTAGGTTCATGCGTAAAAGAGCATATTTAACTTGAATAGATATTTTATACTCATGTCAATAAGTCCACTTGGATTTGATTGACAATTTATACTCATGTCAATGAGTTTACTTGAGTTTGACTTAATAAATAGTTTACACTCTTATCAAGGAATACATGGGTAGACTTTGAATATTTAGATAGTTTATACTCATATTTAAGAGCCTTATTGATAGTTTAAACTCTTATCAACGAGCACATTGGGAGATTTTGACTTAAAAATTTTAGATAGTTTACACTCATACCTAGGAGCATTATTGATAGTTTGAGATCTTATCCAAAGAGCATATGGGAAAACTTTGAATATTTAGATAGTTTATGCTTGTATTTAGGAGCTTTATTGACAGTTTAGACTTTTATCAAGGAGTGCATGGGGAGACTTTACATATTTAGGTAGTTTATATTCGTATCAAAGAGCCTTATTGATATTTTAAGCTCTTATCAAAGAGCACATAAGATTTGGAGATTTGAACTTTGGACTTGAAGACTTGGAAACTTGATTCTTCGATTTAGAGAGTTGAAATTTTGAGTTCTGGATTTGGACACTTAAAGACTTGAGCCTTGACTTGAAGATTTGGAGACTTGAGTTTGGATTTGAAGACTTGGAGACTTGAGTTTTAAATTTGGAGACATAAAGATTTAAGTCTTGAACTTGAAGACTTGACTTATAGATTTGAAGACTTGATAACTTGGGTCTTGGATTTGGAGATTTGGAGGCTTGAGAATTTTAGATAATTTATGCTCTTATTTGAGAGCATTATTGATAGTTTAAGCTCATAGATTAGTTGCCCCTAATATCATCATCATCATCGACATCACTTGAGTCTTCTTGTTTATCAAAATTCATGCTTATTTCAATATTATATGCACGAGTTGCCAAATCTTCAAAAGGTTTTGGTTTAATTCCTTGAAGTATGTAGCAAAGTCTCCAATTTATTCCTTGGATACACACCTCAACTGCTGAAGCCTTGAACAATTGATCTTTGTGGTTAAGACTCAGATTTCTCCATCAATTGATGTAGCCAATTATAGGTTCTTCTTCCACTAGCAATAATTGACGAGTTCAATCATACTGACTGCCCTTCAAGTGTTGTAGAAATGATTGAGGAACTCTTGTTCTAGTTGTCCCCAACTATCAATGGAGCCTGCCTCCAAGTCAATACACCAATCAAAAGCATCGTCCTTTAATGATTGAATAAATTGCTTGACTAGATGATCTCTATATGTGCCAACATTATTACAAGTTTCAATGAAATGAACCACCTGCTGCTTTAGGTTACCTTTGCTATCAAATTGTCGAAACTTTAGAGGTTGATAACCGATCGGCATCTTCAAGTTATTAATTCTTTGAGTATATGATTTGGAGTAAGACATAGACAGCTTAGAACTTCCATCAAGCTTATTTTTTATAGTCTTCATGGTAAATTCTTGGGAAAATTCCTAGGAAAATTCATGATAGTCTTCATCAAGCTTAGTTCATTGTGATATGGGGTTAGCACATTAGATCTAATAGCCCATAAATGTTTGCACATTTAGTCCAATTTTTTGCAATTTTAGTCCATTGAGCCGAAAAATTTGAAATTAGGCTGCAATTATCATAGTCAGCTTTAATCGGACCTTATTTTTGGGGATTTTATTACATTTATCACCAAGCACCACATCACCATCTATTTCATCGCCATGTCATCAAAATGGCTAAAATCAAAAAAAAAGGAAAAGAAAAGAAAAATGTTGAGGAGAAAAACAAAAATAAAAAAGGCTCCTCAAATGAAAGGCAAAAAAAATATTGAAAAAAATTAAAAAAATAATAGAATTAAAAATTTATATTATTATATATAATATAATACATATGATAATATATATAATTCATATATATATATATATATTTGTATTTATCTCCCCTGCCCCAACACTACTAGCTGCCACGGTTGCTGGCAGCCTGACAACCTAGTTGATGGGCATGGCAACCTTAGTTGTCAGTCACTACGAGCAAAAACAAAAGAAAAAAAAAGCACAAACCCAAACAAAAGAAAAAAATAAAAAAGCGTCGGCGACCAAAACGGCCACCAGGTTGCCATGGCCAATAGTGGCTTGATTTAGCCAGATCCGGTCAATATGCACATTGCCATGGCTGCCTAGTGGGGGGCGTGGGGGAGAGAGTGCTTAAGAGTGGTTTTTTTTTTATATAAATTATTTTTTCAAAAAAAAAAATCAATTTTTTTAGTTGTCATTTTTATTTGAAAGTATCTTAATATTTTGTAATTTTTACATGTCATTGTTTAAATAAAAAAAATTTCTCAACATTTTTTCTTTTGTTTTTTTTGGGTTTCAACCATTATGGTGACGTGGCAGCTAACAAAGATGCTAACGTGGAGTTATTTGACAAATGTCACAAAATTCCAAATATTTAGACTGAATCAATGCTGTGTATGCAATTTTCCAGCCCAATTTCAATTTTTTTGACCGAAGGACTAAAATTGCAAAAAATTGGACTAAATATGTGAAAATTTATGGGCCAGTAGAACAAATGTGCTAACCTCATATCATGAAGGACTAAAATCGAAAAAGGGCATAGTTGGTGGACTAAAATTACAATTTTTCCATAAATTCCTTCAGTAGGTTGATAGGAATTAGTCTAATGGAAACTTCTAGTTCTTTTGTTGCATTCTCTTCATTTTTGGTCAATTGTTTCCTTATGGATGTTTCGCCTCCATCTTGAGTCTCAGTTTGTTTCTCCATCATGCAACTAGCATTAAGATTGTCCACTTTGCTCATCAATTTGGAGACTTGAAAGTCTTGCTCTTGGACATGCTTCGTGAGTCCTTCAATGGCCCTCGATAAATTTGAAATTTGTTTCTCCAAGGTTGTAGCACTTGTTACCAACACCATCACCATCGCCATGCTCGAGGAATTTAATGTTGAGTAGGGAATGGATGATGTGGATTTTTCTTTCAAGTTTCCACCATCTTCATTCATATTAATAAAATGCATTAGCACATTTTCCATAGCAAACGAAGGAGTCACCTCCAAAGATTATTGCAACTTCTTGGATATACTTCTTATGATGATGCCAACACTTTTTACTCCAACACTTGACGAATTTCATGTATTAATTTTCAATGTTGCAGTCTTGTTGGCAACCATTATAATTCAATTTTGATGAAGGAAAGAGATAAGAGGTAGAGATCGTCCCACCAAGTGTGCCAAAATTTGTAAGCGCAATTTCTTTGTCTGCAATAAATAAAATTACAAGATAGAAAAATCTATACAAATAAAATAAAATTCAAACTTATTAATTGTGGATTCAATCTTTAATCTAGTCCTCTGATTTTTCATTTCCAAATATGATCTTGAAATTTGATGAGCTCCATAGAGAATACCTTGAACACCGTGGATCTCCTTAAATTTAATTTAAAATAATGCAAATTTGATTCTGCAATGGTGAGCGAGTGTTGTTTGTGGAGGTAGAGTTCAACGTGGTGGTGGAGTCCTTCGGCAACTTCACCTCCACGACAAACCTCAAACACATCCTCATTCCCAAGGTGGATTGTTCCAACGGAATTTCAAGTTAACCACTTTTGGTGGTGCAGGTAACACATTTCAAATGTGGAGGAGTCTCCTTAGTTATTGGATTACACCACCAACTAGCATATTGGATTGTTGCCTTCCATTTTGTGAACAAATGGTCCGATATAGCTTGCGGAGACAATGTCACTATTTTGCCGCCTTTCTTCGATTGGACCCTTTTCTGCGCCCATAATCCTTCCCAACCTAACTTTGCTCATGTTAAGTTTGACCTCCCTCCAACCCTAAAAACCCCTCAAAATAACCCATTTGATGAAACAAGTTTTTTTTATATTCAAGGTAATGCATGAGCAATTCAATTCTCTAAAATCCATTTGCAACGAAGAAGATGAAAAAATGGTGACCACTTACACAATGTACCAGGTAGTCCATTTGAATCATTTATTTCATTTTATGTATAATCTCTTATTCCAACTTAATGAATATATAATAAGTGCATAGCAAAATTGCAAAACTAGAACCACAACTATGGCCATTTCAATTTTTAGGATCAGAATTTAGGGTGATATTAAAGTAGAATAAAAAATTATTAAAAGAAAGAAAAGAAAACAAGAGGACAATGGCTACCGGAAAACACAATCAGCATCAGTGATTACTCGCATGGTGCATGTTTGGAACACCAGCATAGGTGCCACGCAAACAATCACTGATACTAACTGTATTTTCTAGTGACTATTGTTCTTTTTTTTTTTTTAAATGAGTTTTGATCTTATTTTGAAGGCTAAATGCACATTACCCTTGGTGAAATTTGAAATTACCACAAGACCCCCTGTGTTAAAAATGGAGTCTGTTTAGTACCTCATGTTTTAGAATAGTTGGCTCACTCGTCTCAACAACACTATTCTGAGAGAAAATATGAAGAGACAAAATTGCCTTTCTAGGAAAAAAAAATGCCATGGAACCCCCTTTACCTTAGGTATTTTTTAAATTATATACTCAATAGTATTAAAATAATAAATATACCTAAAATAATTTAATTAATTTTTTAAAATTAAAAATTAAAAACCCTAAACTCTAAAATTATTTTAGAGAAACATAACCAAACATATCCTCATTTTCCCTCCAAAACTTTCATTTTTCAA
>JACGDI010005442.1:60036-73451 GCA_014898725.1 Jacaranda copaia
AATGGGGTCGACCTTGGAGGTTGACTGGATCATCTTCAGCAATGGGGTTGACCCCGTAGGGGGAGGCTTAAGATCATTTGGCTTTCTCTGTTTCAGAATCAGCTTGCCTCGTGTTTACCATTTCTCAAGTTACAGACTCTATTTCCCATAGACAGCGCCAAAATGATGGTGCTAAAGTTTGGTGGCTTGAGCATTGGATCCAGGTCTACCTTAGTTGACCAAAACGTTGGTTGAAAATGAATATAGTGATGAGAGCAAGTTGAGTCCTGCAACCAAGCAACACACATAAGGCTAGCCAAGATGGCCCTCGACTAAGGTACTCCGACGCTCAAGTTAGTATAATCGACTAGAATTTAGAGTGGCGAAGTGAGGGCCAAAGGTATAGTGAACGTACCCTATAGCACAGCTGCAATGAGGTATTTATAGTCCTAAGTGGGAGATTAAAATGTTGACAGTACCCTTGCTCTTGCAAAGAGGACCTTTGTCCTTACATGATGATTTTTAAGTCTCTTCCATATCTAGAATTCTCTTTATAGGTGGCGCACCCCCTATCCTCCTGGGAAATAGTGAAGATATTCGCATTTAATGCGAAGGCAAGCCGTCTGTCAGTGTATTTAATGTGGTAGTATGGTGGTTGAATGCATTTAATGCAACAGTGACTGGTGGTAAGAGAAACCTTCTTGTCTCGTAGGTTGACCTATTCTGGTCAAGATATCTCCCAGGCCGCAAGTCTCTTTACCCACTCTGGTCGAATGCATGACCTCTTTGGGTCGACCTATTCGAGTTGAAATGTCTCCCCAAGCTGTTGGTCTCTTCGCCTATTGTGGTCGAATGCATGACCTCTTGGGGTCAACCTATTCTAGTCAAGATGTCTTCCTGGGGTTAACCTATTCTGGTCGTGATGCCTCCTCGATTTATGGGTCTCTCCGCCCACTCTGGTCAAATACATGACCTCTTCTGGTTGAGATGACTCTTTAATAGTAGGCCTTTTGACCATAGCTTGGTCGATTGAATAAAGATTGATAGCTTTTATTGGTTGATTAGCCCAATGTATTCTTGGATTTGGGTTGGTTCTATTGGGCTTGTTGGGTTCGTCTTACTTCCCCATATCAGAGTCCCCCCACTCCGGTGAACTCAAATCGAACCCGTTGAGGTTTGCTGTGAGTAAAGTTCATAAAGCGATCGCTGGAGTAAACAACAATTGCATGAGGTTTGGTCTTGATTACTTGGAGCTGAACGCTGATCTTCGCAGTTGCGCGATGGGGGTGGATACTTTTAGGTGCCCGAATCTTATTGTGATGAGTTGGGTTACACTGCCTTTCTACGACGTAGATTTTGGATGGGGTCGGCCGATGTTTGTTTGGCCTGGCACGCTGTGCAAAGGGAAATGTTACGTTATGGAGAGTTCTTCAGGTGATGGGAGCTTATCGCTTGCGATCACTCTGCAGAAAGAACATATGAGGCTTTTTAAAAAGCTCCTGTATGACATTTGAATTAGTATTATTATTTGCCTCAAAAATTTGGGAACTTAAACTTTTTTTTTTTCAGCCAGTTCTAAGTTAGGTGCAGTTCCTATGGTTCTGCTGATTCTAATAAAGCCACATTTGGGTTGATATGTGGCTTTAATTATCTACCTTGTAATATTTTTGGATTGGTGTGAGGAATAAGATGCAATTTTTAGATTTATCTATGTAGTTCAATCTAGGCAAGTTTTGTTGAATGATTAATTGAGTTGAGGTAATTACTTTCACATTTGTATGCTTTGAGTTCAATTTTTAATGAATACTTAGAAGCCGTTTGGTTATTTTTTTTTATTTTTTGTTTTTATTTTTTAGAGTTCTCAAATTTTTAAAATTTGGAATCGTAATCGGGGAAAATGAGTTAAAAATGAGTTTGTCTATACATATATAGTATGAAAAGTAATGATTGTATAGGATTAATTAGCATATTGTAGGTGGAGAAATATAATAATAATAATGAAAGTAGGGAGAGAGGATATAAATATATATATATATATATCTATGTGTGTGTGTGTGTGTGTGTGATTGAAAAAAGATATATAAGTTACTGGAGCATGTATTTTGAATTAAAAATTATAGAAATTTTGATGAAAATGATAAAAATTCATTTTCAAATAATGAAAATGAATGAAAATGAACTTAAAAATGAAAACAAACAAGCCTTAGTTGTGTTTGGTGGGACGGGAGGTTATCTGATATAGCTTCCACTTGGGCTCGTTCCATGTCAAGGAAGAATATTTAAAATTATAAAATTTAAATATAGAATATTTTTTTATTTTTTATTGATCAATTAATAGATCGATTTATTAGATCGAAGTATAAAGAGGATGATTGAAGTGTAAGATTAGCTTAAGACTAAGATCAAATGAATTTTTAAAGTAAAATTTTTCATAATAAAATAATTCTCTCAATGTAAATAGACTTCTATTTTTCCATGAATTTTACCATCATCTTACATTATTTTGTCTTAATCAATATAATAGTATAAATTTATAAATACTTATTATATAAATTTTTTACTTTTTGAGTCCCCATAAAAAATTTCACATCAAATCAAGCGAGAATCGAATTTTTGGAGACAAATAATAATAACACGTGAGTATCATGTGTTGTCAGAAAAATGCCAACTATGCTAAAGTGGATGCACCAATGCAGCATAATGACGATAAATATGTGTTGTGTCTTGTTGAATTCCACAAATATGTGTTCAACGTTGTTGCCCTTTCAAACTTCCAAAAATGTACATCGAATGGATGTTATAAGAAACCAAAGAGGATTTTTCTATGGTCCGATTTTATTTTATTTATTAGTATCATGCATTTACTTTGGATTGTGCCAAAAGTGCCTTTATTTTTTACAAACAAAACAAAACAAAGCAAAACTTAAACAATCATCCTTTTTTAAACCAAATACTCCAAATACTATTTCTTATTTATTTAATATATAATTTTATTTCATCTCTCCTAGATTTTATGATAATATTTTTTTTATTTACATTTAGTACCAACCTATTAATTAAATTATGGTAACCCTGAAACTCACAATCACAAATTGTTTTTAAAATTAATTGAAAAAACTAATCTTTATTGAAAAATTTAAAAAATCAATTAAAATATAAAAATTAAATAATAGAACAATCATATCATAAGTATATATCAAAATATTATAACTATTTATGTGTATATATACATGTGTATTAGATGCATATAGATATATACATACATTCATATCCACTTTTTTCTCAAAGAAAAGAAAATACATACACATATATAGATACATACCCTTTCCACTCACGCACCAAAATCTAGTAGCAAGCCATGGCCAATGGCCGCCGCCTATGTTCAAGCCAGCTATGGCCGAGGAAGGGGAGCGACCAAGCTTGGGGCCTTGGCTAGCTTTAGAGTTGTAAATAGATATTCAAAAATTCGTTTATCATTCACATTTGTATCTGCTTATACAAAATTTATCAGCATCCATTTAAAATGGATATTATCCGTATTTGATTAGTACATATCTGATTATAAATTGATTAGATATGGTAAATACGTATCCGATCCGTTTAATATTTACTCCAAATACATATTAATTAAATAATATATTATTTATATTTTTTTTAATAAAAATCTCATAATCCATATATGTATATATAAATTATAATTGAAGAATTGGGAAGAAAAAAGAATGAATAAATTCGAAGAATCATTATAATATAGAAAAAAAATTGAAGAATAAAGTTAATTAACATAATTATTGTTGGTTGACTTTATAATTAATATACTCCAATGCTATTATTATTATTATTATTATTATTATTATTATTATTATTATTATTAAGTACTAATAATTAATTATAAAATCAATTCTTAATTAAAAATTATGCTATTTGTTTGATTGTTTTATTCTTAATGAAATTATATAGTTTTTTCTATTAATTAATATATATATATATATATATATTTGTCATGGATTCATAGATTCACATACTTGGATATATGTAAATAGATATTTAAATAATTATCATTGAATATGAATATAAAAATAATTTAAATACGGATAAGTTTAATAAAATATGAATAAATCTAAATAATTATAATCGAATACAAATATATCCGAATTCGACTAATATCCAACGGATATGAATTTAGATATCATTTTTAAATATCCATCAAATTCATATTCATGTCTAAATATTTGAAAAGTTAAACAGATACGATATGAAAATAGTATATCCAATTCGTTTAATATCGATTTACACCCCTAGCTTGTTTTGGGGGTGGAAGAAGAAGATTCTTCTTCTTCCCGTTATGTTTTTGTTATTTTATTTTTAATTTTTTGTTTATTTATTTGTAGATAATATATAAAATTGATTAAATTATTTTACACATATTTATTATTTTAATTTTATTAAGTATATATTTAAAATTATTAAATTATATTATCAAAAAATGATAACTTTAAATTTTTATTTTTTAATGCATGATAAATTAAGAATTTCAAAGAGAACAATATAAATATTAAATTTTATTTGTTTTTAAACTAAACACATTCTAAAATAAATATTCACTTAATTGTAATCCAACAATTGCAAAATTCTTATATTATAATAGATAAAAATGATAGATTAAAAATGTAAAAAACGCCGACCGGAGAAAGATTTCACTTTCACAGTTGTTTTCGTTTTTATACGATTGCAATGGATCAAAGGCGACGTGTCCGACAAATTTTAACATTCGGAGATGCTTTTTCAAAGGAAGAAAGGATTTTTAAAAGCGCATTATTGGATGGTGTGTGTAGTCCCGCTGCAATCAATGCCTTCAATTCGGTTGATGGGATGCAGTTCCAATTTAAAATTGTCGCGGTTTGGCTTTGTTTGGGCACTTTGCGTCCTTATTCCACTTCTTATTTTATTTCTTATTTTTAATTTTTTTTTTAAAAACAATAGCATATATTTTTTGTTGAGATAATATTACAAATGACAGAAAATATCCTTTATAATCAAATTATATATTCAATTTTCAAATCAACAAGATGAAAGTATAAACTCAACAAAAGCACAACTAATATACGCACATAGGTGCACACATGACATCCATTCGGGTCAAATATAAAACCTCCCACATAATAAAGAAAACTTAGTGTCATTGGGCTATAAGCCACTCAGCATCTATTATTTTTAATTTGATGTATATATTAAGTGTATTAGATTCTTAATTTATTATTTTTATTAAAAAAATATTAATACACATATCATATATATATATATATATATAAATGAAATTGGAAATTGAACAAGAATTAAAATAAAAGATCTAAATCAATTTGGATGGCCAACAGTATTCTACCATTGTGGAAATATTTAGAGGTCAACATTTCAGGGCTCGAAATCCGGATGGAACATGAATAATACTCCTTTGTGTGTGTGTGTGTGTGGAATTTATAGAACTATTTTGAGTTGATCTAAAAATTTAGAATATGGTATATACGTAGTAAAAGTGAAATTTTTGAATATTATTATAATGTCGTCTTGAACAGGAGTAATTGAAATATGGAGATGACAACATGTTGAGTCTCAGATGAATTCATCAAGAGTTCAATATTTGGGGACTGTTTGATTATGTTTTCATTTTTTTTTTTTTGGTATTTTTAAAATCTAAAAAGATAATTTGAAAAAATAAGTTCAAAATGAGTTTATACTTGGATATATTGTTGAAAAATAAAGATTATTTAATGTTCAATAAGTTGTAGGTAAAGAAAGAACTAGTAATAATAAAAATAGAGAAAGACGATATATATAGGTTATTGAAAGAATATATATAAATTATTGAGAAATATGTTTTGAGTTAAAAATGAGTTGGAATTTTTGTGAAAATAATTAAGGTTGCTGATAATTTAGTTTTAAATAGTAAAAATTGGTGAAAGCAAATTTGAAAATGAAAACGAACAGGGCCTTAGTGTGTGGTGTGCGTAAATAAAGAAAAAAGTATCTAGGAGAATTTTTTAATTTATATATATATGTATGTATTTATGTAAATGCATATACACATATAGGGTTGGTTAGTGCTCTTAATTAAATATCTGTTTTTTAATTTATACAGCACACGGGCACCTCCAGTTTTGCAGCACCCACAAACGGCAAAGGAAGGTGCCTGACATTCACCCCGACTCTTTCAATTAACTCCCTTAGTTTTTCTTTTTCACACATTGACTCGGCCCCAGGTTTTTAACTCTGATAATTGAGTCCAATCTTATTAATTTTTCGGTCCTCTCAATTTTTTAATATCATACTAAGACCCTAATTAATTTAGATATGATTTATCCAAAGCCCCTTTCACTTTTATTGTTCTTCCATTAGAATATGAGAATTCAATTAATTAAACTCCAAATTCCTTTTTTTTCTTTTCTCTCTTCTTTTTTTTAATTACTTAAAATCTAATTAAATTAATTCTCTATATGTTTTAAATTCCATCCTAAAAGTCGGGACATTACAAGTTTATTGGGGTGTGAATCCATTACAACTATTATGTATTTTTTTCTTATTTATTTAAACTTGCACATGTGCATAAGGGATCATTATGTTTTGAACTCCATAACTCATGTAATATATAAATGTGAGTAGGAGAGTTCATTCAATTAAATTTATTCGATGGACCTGACAATTCAAATCATACCAACTTAATTGATTTGAACTCATTAGATTGTGTGTGATTCGGTCCAACTAGATAAAACCCAAACAAAGTTGATTATATTTGTTTGGTTCTCAGGCCTCACATTTATATACTTGACCTAATCTAAACTAGCCTAATCAACTCAATTAAATTTCTTTTTTAGCCCTAGTCCCTAAATCCTTAATTCTAAAATAAGTTTTGAAGTCGTTGTCATAAATTTTGATAGATTTGCTTTTAAATTCTTGATATGTGTTTGGATTTCTATTATATGGTGTGTTTGATGTCACAATGCGGATATTCTTAATTTTGTTGATTGATATATATTGAACTTATTTATTTATGTGACTATTTTTAACATTTCATGGAAAAGATTGAAAATTTAAAGTTAAATTTGGTATATGAGTGTATTACTATATTATTCTTATTCTTAGTAGTAGTAGTTAATAATTATTACTATTATTAGGGCCACAAATGAGCTGAATTCAAGCTGAGCTTGGTAAAAATTTCAAGCTCAAACTCAAACTCAGTGCATCTATAAAATATCTTAGAGCTCGAGCTCACTGAACTTTTAATTTTAGGCTCAAGTTTAAGCCAATTAATGATTATTGGGCTTGAGTTCAAGCTCGATGAGCTCATTAAATATCGAATCATAATCGAGCTTGAGCTTAAACTTGTTAGACATATGCCAATACGCAAATATAATGCAATTTTTTATACTTTAAAATTAAAATATAAAATATTAATAATATTAATATTGCTTCTATGTATTGAGTTAATATTATTAAATATAAGCAAAATAATTAATCACTTATTAATTGTTATAATAGTTACTTTTTAAAGTAATTATATTCTTTATAATGATGCGATTTATTAAAACTTCATTAAATTTTATAAATTTTAAGTTAATATTTTGACTTTTGAAGTTTGAAAATTAAAATATAAAAGTGAACTTTTAAAAATAATGATAAATTATCATCTCGTATTGCAGTATTAAATTTGAAAAATATGTATATGTCATATATAATATATTATATACAATCTTAGGATAGATAAGTACCGTATGATATGTGCAACAAGAGCAAACATGATACAACAAGTAGCTAGTATAACTAGCTCACACAAGGGTATAGTTATATTATAAACTTATACATACTTTTGTAAACATATTTGAATAAAAGAATTTTTATTTTTCATCAAACTTATCATGCTATTATATTTTACAACTTATAAATTATTAATTATTATTTAATAAGTGAATCATAATTTGAAAATTATATTTTTTAAGTATTATTTTTACGTATTATTTAATACTTGTATATTATATATATAAAAAAAAAATACTTAGGCCCACAAGCCTGCCAAAGAGCCTTTGAGCCATTATATTAAAATTTAAATTTGGCTTGATTCTGAGCTCGAGCTCGATGTGCTCAGCAAAAGTTTGAACAATGTTGAGCTCAAGCTGAGCCAGCTCATAAGCTAGATTGGTTCAACTTGCACCCCAATTTATTGCCACGACTATATCTATTAGCATTAGCTATACCAGTCGTTTTTTTTTTTTTTTTGGAATAAGGTGAAAATTATATTAAATCAAAAGAAGATTTCATCAAGGTTAGAATTGGGGTTTGACTCCCCACACATCATAATTCATAAAAATAACCTAACTAACAATATACACATTTGAAATTAATATATTGTACCAATGAGACCTATACAAGTGTCAAAGAAGTCAAAAAGGTTGCCAAAAACCGTCCGCCGAATGAATGAAGAGTAGCATTACTACTAGTAGTAGTTGTAGGGACCAAGTTGTATGGTGTGGTACTATGAATACCACTAGTATTACACGAGGGGTTTTTTAACCTGTTAGAATTTATGTAGGATAAATGTATAATTAATTGTAATTGAATATTTGATTGAAAGTTCACAATTAATGAAAAGTTTGGTATTTTTTTTTAAATATTGGGATATGTGTTTCATCTTCTTGATCTGATTAATAATCTTGACATTTTAAGCATTCTATTAATATATTAAATGAAAATATTATTCCTATATAATTTATATACATTGGTGTTTTCTTTTTCATATATGTTTATTCATTTTTATATAAAAAATGCATGTGAATATTTAAATATATAATTTAATTAAAAAATATGTATATATTATTAAAACTTGATTTGTATAACTAAGTTTTTAAGAAAATACAAAATCAGTTGTGCAATTAAACTTGTTTTTGTAAGATTCTTTTTATAAAATATATATCTAAGAAATATAGAAGTTTTTTAAATAAAAACTATTTCTTCTATGATAATAAGAATTCAAAAGTAATTTATTTCTATAAACTGGAAAGTGAATACTATTTTTTCAAATATAAATCTATACTTAATATGAATTTATTTTTTACAACATTACAAACTAATATCCATAATTGTATCAAACATAAAACAATTTAATTTGTGAATTTAGTGTAAGATTTTATTAAATTTTAGCAAATTATTTTTTCAAAATAAAAGATCAACTATATTGTATGTAATAATAAGTTATAGCTATTAAAAAATAAAAACAGAGACTTAATCACTACATATACAATATATATTTAAATCCTTTTAATGAAGATATAATTGAATTATTAAAAAAAGATGGGCGATAAAATTGATACTTTGCACTTATCATAAGTTACAATTCTAAACATCGAAACAACTATTTGTATTAAATTTATGATATCTAAACTAGTAATTTAAAAAAGACAAAGTACTAGATGATCATAATATATCTTTTAGATAATGAATCCTGCATATATTAATCCCCCAATTTTATCAAATCATTTGTGGTCCAATGACATAAGTCTCTCACATAAAGTGAAACGTTAAGAGTTCAAATCCAAACGAATTCCTAATAAATGTACATATGTATAAATAAATAAATAAAATTCTATAATTTTATCATTGCAAACAAACGAACCCTCGTAGTACTATGGGTACTATTACTATTACTAGTATTACTATACCACCCCACCAGTACTACTATGCCACTACTGTATCGATTTACTATATGTACTATTAGCATTACTAGTTACTACTGTATGGTTGTAGTTACTATATACTAGCTCGTGGTAGTTGTAATAGTAGATGGTAGTGACTGCTACTACAACTAATTGATCATTACTATTATTATTAATTATTAATAATGAAAATAATATAACAAGTATTTGTTTAATATTTGTATGATATTTTCTTAAATCTTATAAGGCACAATATTGAATGTTTATAATTATTACCCCTAAATTCAAGTCATATTTATCATAATATATATTCTTTATATATATATATATACATACACATTATAAATAGTATATAGGCACTAATGTATAGCATACAATTATACATATATGCATTGTAGTAGTAGTAGTAATAATAGTAATTGATTTTTTCAATTCAATATAGTTTTATCATAAGAGGAATTAATTTACTTTTGTTCTTCAGATCACACTCATAAGTTATAAAGAATATGGAGCAGTGTCATCTTAATTCAAGAATATGAAAACATGCCATCTTAATTTAAGAATATGGAGTGTCGACATTTTAATTTAAGAATATGTAAAGATCTGAAAAATGGTGTTTTAATTATATTATAGTAGAAATTAATTAATAAGTTACGATATGCTGTATATGCTAAAAAATATGTGAGGACATACTTGCATTTATATAAAAGAGTAAGATTGACAGAATACAAAAAGAAAGAGAGAAGAGAAAGAATATTGAGGTGCGCTTTCTACTTAATCTTATAAGAGTCTTACAAGGTGATCGTGTTTTACGTATATTTAAAATTAAAAATAATCTTTAATACGTGGATTACATTTTTCAATGCTTCAACATAAGACACTTATTCCATTATAATATATATATATATATATATATATTTATAAATGATTTTTCTTGTTCGACAACGCCGCATTTTTCAGCACTTCAATATAACACATTCCCCACTTTACATAACACATAATTAATTAGCTTTCTCTTATCTTAAAAAATAATTAGTTTTCAAATATAAATTGCAATTAGAGAAAAAAAGTTTCCCAATATCTAACCCGGATAAGAGTTTTAGGTGGTGATTGATATGTAGAAATAAAATTAAATGGGAAAGGAAAGATTTTATAAATAGAATGAAGTTAGGAATGAAATGATGTTCGTATGGTTTATCATATGATTAGTATGTATAATGAATAAAAAAAGGAATGGAATCGGCATTCCCTTCTTAATTCCGTTCTAATGATTAGTAAATAGAAATGACTAGTAGGGATGAAATAAATTTTTAAAATGATTAAATTACTCTTTTATAAAAAATTATTAAAATAAAAGTATTTACTAGCAAAATATTTTTTATATATTACCATAGATATTTTTTTTGACCAAGTCTATAATTATGCAATTTTTATTTCGCTTTTGATGTTATTCGAATTACATCAGTAAATATATACATTTAACGTGTTATCAACAAGTTATATATGTTTACGCAAAATAGTAGAAACATAATTTCTTTAAATTTATTATTTATAAAATTATATTTTAGTAAGCTCTTTTGAATTTTTTGATAAAATATAATTATAAAATTGCAAATTACTTTATAACTAAAGTGCTTAACTTTATAACTTAAGTCCTTAACTTTTTCATGATAAGGTTAGAACGGTTTATTGTACATTTTTATAAGTTTAATTTGAGGAATCGTTAATAGAATGGACAACTCTTCATTTATTAGTTTTATATATATCTTTTAGTCATTCAAAAATATACAGATATAAATAATATTTTAAAAAAAATATATATATTTCATTAGCATGGAACAAGTCGATGATACTTTTACTTTTTTTATTATAAAAATTGAGATGCACATAATTATTCTTGTTTTGATCATTTATTATTTTTTAATTTTTATAATAATTTATAATAATTTAATAATTTTTACAATAGTACTAAAAAATATATGAATACAATATATAATTAAATAAAAAACACATAGCTATCAAATAAGTTGGAACATAATATCAAATGTTTACAAAGTGAAGATTTCTTTTATTAAATATAAAAGTGTTTCATTAAAATATGGAGTGTTGTTTTGTTAAATATATATATATATATATATATATATATATATAGGTTCATTCCTGATAGATGAGAATAGCTAAACCCATAAGGGAGGGAAAAAATGGCCAAACCCATCCTTTTGGGAATGGGAATTCTAATTGAAATGGACATTCTTATATGTAAATTATACCAATCGTAAATTTAGGAATGAATTTAAAAATATCCATTCTATTTTCATTTCATTCGTAAGTATCAATTATACCATTAAAGTGTCTATATTTATATATGTAGTTAATATAAAAATCCCCTTCGCTTCAGGCAGTTAAACACGAGGCACTTTAGTAAATTTTGGTGAGCTCGTTTATTATGTATTATAATATTTATAATAGACTAATGAATGTTAAAATGTACACATTTCGATTATTAAATCTCTAGGCTTGAGGTTGCAGTAGTCAAAGTTCATCTAGAAGTGAAAATTGAAATAAATCGAGTAAAATTGAGCTTGAGTTCAAATATCAAAATTATTGAATTTATGCTCAAATTTGAGTTTAATATATATTTCAAGCTCGACCTTGAGACTCTTTCCAAATCCGATTCAACTATGCTAAATTACATATCTAAAAAACTGCTAATTGCATGTAATATTTAATCAAAAAACGTGTTTGATCCAGGTTAACAAAAACTAGCACCTATACTTATCATACACAAATTCAAAGGGTTAAAATAAATTATTCATGTGTCAAACTTTTTGTACTTAGATTTTTAAGATGTTTATTTTTTTTCTTTATTTATTATTATTAATAGTAGTAGTAGTAGCAACAATACACCTATATGTTTGATATGGGATAGCCTAGCAGGCTCAATAGGCCCAACTTCAAATAAGACAGCCCACGAGACCCAACTTGATACGTTATAATCCAGTAGGCCCAACAGGCCAAAATTCAGAAGAGACAGCTCATGAAGCCCAGAGACACATCAGTCTAGTCGACTTGTATCGACCCCATATGTTAAGCCCTGCGGTCGACCAGTATCGACCTGAGGGCCACTTCCAAAGCCTTATCATCTAAGTCTGGTCGACATGAATCGACCTCTGGTTGTAAGTTGGACAAGTTGAACCTCTCGGCAATGATTATACGTGGCAGTTGATGTGACTGCTGCCAATGGATGTAACCGCTTCCAACAACTCTAGCAACCCTGCCAACAACTCTGGCAGGAGCGCGCTCCTACTGATATGACTATCCAGAAAAATAGGAGATTGCGCCACCTGGCACAGCCCGGGGATCTGGGCAAAAAATGACTCCCAACCGCCCGTCATGGGAAAAACCAAGTACAATTGATAAGGGTACTTGGGTAAAATCACACCCTCATCCGACTATAAATTCTACAAGCACCACCACGCTCAAGGTAAGGTAATTATACTATTCACTACATATCCACTTTACACTCTCCGTTCTACCAAAAATCTAACTTGAGCGTCGGAGTGCTTTAGCCGAGGGCACCTCAGCTAGTGCACGTGTGTTCTTGGTTGCAAATCTCAAGCCCAATAACATTCAAATCCACCAGAGTTCCAGAACTACAAGCTCTTTGCAGCATTATTTGGTGCCGTCTGTGGGAAACTTTGAGATTGCAGCGTAAAAATGGTAAACACACGCAGA
>JACGDI010005442.1:75521-100286 GCA_014898725.1 Jacaranda copaia
ATCATGGGAAAAACCAAGTACACTTGATAAGGGTACTTGGGTAAAATCATACCCTCATCCGACTATAAATTCTACAAGCACCACTACACTCAAGGTAAGGAAATTACACTATTCACTACATATCCACTTTACACTCTTCGTTCTATCGAAAATCTAACTTGAGCGTCGGAGTGCTTTAGTCGGGGGCCCCTTGGCTAGTTCACGTGTGTTTTTGGTTGCAGATCTCAAGCCCAATAACATTCAAATCCACCGGAGTTCTGGACCTACAAGCTCTTTGCAGCATCAATACTTATCATACACAAATTCAATGGGTTAAAATAAATGATTCATGTATCAAACTTTTCGTACTTAGATTTTCAAGACGTTCTTTTTTGCTTTTTTCTTTTCTTTTATTATTATTAGTGGTACTTAGATTTTCAGGATGTTCGTTTTTGCTTTTTTCTTTTCTTTTATTATTATTATTAGTAGTAGTAGCAGTAGCAGCAGCAGTAGTAGATCCACCTATATAATTATCATATACAAATTCAATGTGTTAAAGTAAATGATTCATGTATCAAATTTTTTGTATTTAAATTTTCATGATGTTCTTTTTTTTTCTTTTTTCTTTTGTTTTATTATTATTAGTAGTATTTTTTTTTCTTTTTTCTTTTCTTTTATTATTATTATTATTAGTAGTAGTAGTAGTAGATGTTCAAGATGTTCTTTTTTTCTTTTTTGTTTTCTTTTATTATTAGTAGTAGTATGTTCTTTTTTTCTTTTTTCTAGTAGTAGCGGTAGCTGTAGTAGTAGTAGTAGAGTAATACTCGTAAATTTCAAGATGCTCTTTTTTTTCCCTTTTATTATTAGTTGTAGTATGTTCTTTTTTTCTAGTAGTAGCAATAGATTTTCAAGATTTTTTTATTTTATTATTATTAGTAGTACATACCTTTTTTTCTTTTTCCTACTTCTAGTAGTAGTAGTATTTGAGTAGTAGTGGTAGTAGTAGATTTTTAAGATGATCTTTTTCCTTTTCTACTACTACTACTACTACTACTTGATGATGATGATGATGATGATGATGATAATATATTCAATTCAATATAGTTTTATCATTATAGGAATTAAATGTACTTTTGTTTTGCAGCTCATAGTCATAAGTTATAAAAAATATGGATTGGTATCACCTTAATTCAAGAATATGCCATTTTCTTTAGGAATATAGAGTGTTGGCATTTTAATTTAAGAATATGTAGAGCTCTGAAAAGTGGTGTGTTAGTTATATAGATACATAACAGCTAATCTATTACAAAATAGTCCCCCCGGGCAAGCCTCAAGCCCTTAATCTTTATTCAATCATGTCTGGGAAGAGAATAGATGATAACAAAAAGGGGTAAGTCCGAAAGACTTAGTGAGGGAGAAATATGACAAACAGTGAAAGAAAAATTGTCAGAGGAGCAGTGATTCAATACAGATCTAATAACGAGCAAGATCTTATAATTTGAAGTAGTATTGTAACATAACACATGTGATATCAAATTTAACAGACTGTTGGCAACTCCATCCTTATTCCTTCATAAAATACAAATAGTAGCAAACAGTAACAAATGGTAACAAACAGTAACAAGCGATAACATGGAGTACAATAATCCTAACCGACTTCCCTTATCACTTTGCTATCCAAGCACTCGGCTCGATACCAAGCACTTAGCTAGGTGTGGCATGGCCGATCCACATGCCAAATCCCATTACTCATAGATAGCTATCTCCAACGTATCTACAAGTGAGGATGTTAGGTAGGTACTAACTGGGAGCTAGTCACCATCAGCCCATGCCGCCCAATCATCTTTTCGAATCTAGCCCTTAGCCTAACCCATCCCATGGCATCTATAAGGGCAATCACATCTCAAGTGCATCCTTAGGAGACTCAAACATAGTGCCAATAGGAAATAAAGTATTTCAAAATGCTGATTAAAAGTATGAATCTCATACTAAACTGAACAATATAAATAAAAAAAATTAGCTAACGAGGTAGTATAAACATGGTATAGAATGATTAACCAAAACTATGAATGAAATTAGTCAGAAAGACTAATGTATCACTGTATATGTGAAAAACTAACAAGGCTATAGAGAACATGGGATAGAAAAATGGATAATATAGTATGAGTTCTGAGCACTAGAACAGGTACAATCAATTTCAATAGACGAACATAGGAAACTCACACACTAAGAAACATTCACTTTTTAGAAGAAAGATAGGCTTTATCCTTACCTCAACTTCCAACGAGAAGGCTATCCCTATCCTTCTGTCCATTAGATCCCAACTCCTCATCACCTATTCAAATGAACATACTTAACATCCAAATGCTTGTACTGTGTTCTTAACAATAGTTAAACCATTTATACCTTAATATCAGGTATTACTGATTGTGAGGCACATTTGCCTAACCTAGGTTCTCACCCCATTTTAGGTATGGTAACTTGGGCTAGAATATTCCATTTATCTAAATTATTCTAACAAAATCATTATGCTTCCAACTTGTATGATATCTAGAGGTTTGGTTCCCAAAATAACGCATAGTTAACATACTAATCATGCCATTATCGCTACAATAATAATGAGGGGTTTATTTATTCCGAGTCACCAGTCATCTCTTAAGTCAATTTATAATAATTTTTGGGTCACATGGGCCAATCTAAGGCACTAAATAAACTTACAGCAAAATTATTATAAATTGACTGAAACTCTTGGTGGCTCAAATGAAAATAGAGAGAAGTTTTGGGGGTCATATTAATAAATTTGTCCAAATCATTGATATTATGTTTGCACTATGAAAATTTAATCAATTAA
Source organism: Jacaranda copaia (assembly GCA_014898725.1). Classification (NCBI taxonomy): domain Eukaryota; kingdom Viridiplantae; phylum Streptophyta; class Magnoliopsida; order Lamiales; family Bignoniaceae; genus Jacaranda; species Jacaranda copaia. The sequence goes on from JACGDI010005442.1 coordinate 78,352, forward strand.
GAATGAATAATTTTACTGTAAAGAATATATATATAGTGACTAGATAGTCAATGTATAATTTCTAAAAATTGACAAAAAAATATTTTGTTAAAATAATAATTTTTTATAAACTATGTTTAAATTATCATTGTGATAATTAGTAATACACCTATAGTGACAAACTACTGATAGTAAAAATTTAACCATAAGATATAGCGACAACTTTTACTCTTACTAGGTTATTATTATACGTTTGTCACTAATTATTTTTTTTTTTTGTTTGTTTGATAACTATGTGTCACTAATTATTAATAATGATAATTTAAAATATTAATTTTTTATTATTAAACTATATTATGACAAAATAAAAGTGTAATATATTATCATATAAAAAGGTATATATGCCACAAAAAATAATAATGTGTCAACAATTCGCAACACATGCCCTAGCAATAATATTCATATTCATATCAACTTTCATCTAATTTTTCTTAATTATTATATACAATGAGCATCCATATAATTCAAATAACAAACATCCATATTGTTCAAATTGCTTTACAAATTAGAAATATCCCATCTCATCATCCAAATGCTCAATATGAATATTAAATTATCCTAATAACAACCATCTAAATATCAACATTTAGCACAAAAATATAGTAAATTGTGCTAACGAGTTAGAATTGTTGCCCTCTACAAATTCTACCTCAATCAGGACAATAGTTTTCTCATTTTTATCCAACGAAATATAGTTAGCAAGTGCATAATTAAAAATAAGTATAAATAAAAGATGTGAATATTTCAACATATATAATTACGATTCACATACTACAAATACAATTAAAAAGTATTGAAAGTTTGTATTTTGGTACAATAATTACTTACACACAATACTAAACCAAGGTTTTAGTACTGAAACCACAATCTGAAATGGGTGAAATTAATAGATGATAATCAAATTAGGGTTCCTAAAAAATAAAATCAATATGTATCAACTAAAATGACAGACAAAACAAATAAATTTAAAATAAATTTTTAACCTCACAACTATGAAACAATGCGAAAATAAAATATAAATGATGATCAAATTAGAGTTTCTAAAAAATAAAACCAATGTGCATTAACTAAAATGTGTGATACCCCTAAATTCAGTATGTTGAGAAAATAAGAATTTAGAAATCAAAGAAATTGGTTGGTTAGATTTTAGGGCTCGAAAAATAATGAAAAGGACTTAATTGTAAGAAAATTGAAATTTTTGGGGTCAAATCGCAAATAGGCAAGATTTGATTAGATCACATTTCCATTCTTTTGTGGGTTTGCATGGAATTATTATTGATCAAAGGGGTCAATGTTAGGCACTAACTAAGTTTGGGACTAAAATGAAATGGTTGGAAACATTGGAGGACCTAACTATAAGTTGGAAGATAGTTTTGGGGGTGAAAACCTAATTTTCAAAAGATCACATTTAAATAGTTTTCCATCCCTTTTCTTCCTCATTTTTTCCCTCCCACACTTCTCACCCATCTCTCTTGCCAGAAACTTCTCTCCGGTAGTGGAACCTAGGCATATTATACATCGATCTCATCTTCTCTTTACGATGATCACAACGATACTAAAATCTTGCACAACCTACTGGAGAAATGGCCAAAAAATGAGCTTGAAGTTACTATTGCGTCAGAGCTTGGTGGCACAACTTCACTTGCGGTGAAAGTTGATTTCTAGTGGTAGTTTGTGTTGGGTTCAGCTCAAGGATGAAGATGGTAGCTTTGGATTGAAGCCTCAGGCGGCGACGACAACGGAATTGAAGAAAATCAACATAGTGACAAGTGGCAGCATTGTGGTGTTTTTTTGGCCAATTGAACAATAATTGTAGAAATTAACTTGGGCATTTTGTTGGTTGAGCTGAAAGGCATCTTTTGGTGGTGGCGTTGATTAACTTTAACGGCAATGCAGCGGCGAAGCAAGGATAATTTCTTCAACTTGTTGTGATGATCATGGCGGTATTCTTGGCTTGTGATTTTGACATCTCAATAATATATAAGATATTGGGTAATGATCGAGTTTGGGCTTTAGGGTTTCGTATTGTTAAAATTAGTATGAATTTTGTATTCTGAAGAAAAGTTAAAAAACATGTATCCAGTGATGATCCCTGTATGCATGCATGGACCAACGTGTTTGAAATATTGGACTTAGATTTGTATTAATAAATGCTAAATTTGGGATTGTTGAAATTATTTAAGTAAGAAAACCTTAATTTTATGAATTTGGGACCTAAATAATAGTAATTGGGTTATTGGGCTAATTGGCATGTTATTATTCATTTAGGATATTAATATAATGTTAATTAGGTAATTAGGAAACTGATTATATCTATTACTCGTATCACTATGAACCTAGTAATTGATAATAAATTAGCGGCACTATTAAAAGTATTTCTTAACAATAATTCCGGATGAATTCTTATACCAAATTAATTAGGTTAATCATGATGATTAGACTATTATTATTGATTTGGTGTAATAATACAAGTTAATTATGTAATTAAGGACCTGATGTTATTTCATTCTTGCGATTGGTGTGATTAGCACGACTCCGTAATGTTTATGTTGAATAAACCCTAAAACTATCATATTAGCTGAGCATATAGTGATTTCAGACTGCTAGTGGTGTAATTGTAAAGGATTACTAAAGTTGAATGGGGGTTTTGATTGTGAACCTATTCTTTTGGATTAGGTGACAAGGAATTGGGACCTACAAATTAGTAGACTGCTGATTGTGGTAGCATTTTCTAAGGCTACAAAGGTGAGGGTTTGCCACTCTGGCACTTTACTCGCACTTATTTATTATTGTGACAGGCCTCTGTGAGGGTTTCTATTTTTGTATTGTGCTTATTGAAATTCATATATTGCTTGAAATCTCGATTTTTATCCATCATCTGATGTATACACCCCTGTGAGGGTTATTACTTGTTTTTTACTTGGTGTCTAGAACACTTATTATGATATTTGTTTTCTATCCCTTGTACCCCACAGCCTTGCAAGCGAACTTCGTAGTACTTGGTAGCTTCTTGTAAACATGTTCTAGAGTGTACTTTGTCATATTCATGATTATTATTTTCAAGGTTAAATTCTTATCTGTTGGCATTATGATACCCCTAAAATTTGAAATTTTAAGAAGACAAGGATTTGAAATTTAATTTATTGATTGGTCAAATTTGGGGCTCAACAAATAAATAAAAAGGACTTGATTTAATCTTATTTGAACTTTTGGGGCCAATTTGTAATCATAGAGGATTTAATTGTGCAACTTTGGAGAATAGTAGGGTTGCATGGTAATTATTTTGGGTCAAATGGGTCAAAATTAAGCACTAATTATTTCTTAGGATTGAATTGAAGTGTTGCAATTTCCTGGAGGACCAAATTGAAGAAAGAGGTAATATTTTGGGGTTGAATTGCAATTTCAAAAAATTGGATTTCATAAAACTTAGAAAATTGCATTAGAACCTACTTTTTTCTTCCTTACTTCCTCGTGTGACCTCACCTCATCCACTGGTGATCTCCTCTAGCAACCAGTTTCTCTTCAAACTAACCCATTAAATATCTTCCCTTCAATCCCAGCTTCAGTTTGATACCTCATGCATATAATTCCATCGACGAGACCACCGGATTCTTGAAGCTCAAAATGGGGCAATAATGCTGTTTGAAGGGTGTCTGCACATGGTGGCCAAAACTCATTTTTGGGCACGTTTTCTAGTAGCTCTTAGCATGAGAAAGCTTGATATACCCTTGCATAACAATTTGAAGCAGCACCAGAGGTAAAAAAATGGTGATTGGAGATAGCGGCAAGAAACCCATTTGGGGGTTGTTGAGCTCTATTGAGGGTGGTCTGCGCTGAGGAACTGGGATCTGATTGTGGGGTTGCATTCAGGAGCTTGAGAGAAGCATTTTGGTAGTAGTTTGGGCTAATTTCGATAATTGTGCATGGTAGCACTCTAGTGGCTGGCAATGCTCCGGCAGCTCTAAGATAGTTTCTCCAGCACATCGTGGCGATTGTAACGGTGGTCTTAGTTTGTGATTTTGAGGCCTTGATAAGCAAATTTATGTAATAAGGGGTTTAAGGATCAAGCTTTTTGTACCATTTGTATCGTTTAAACACTTTCGGATCTTGTATTTTAGCAAGAGAATGATGAATTGATGTATGATTTGAAATTGCATGTGACATGCATGGGCTATATATATGAGCTAATGAATCGGGACTTGAATTAAAATGACAACCTTGGGATTTATTAAGCTAATTGAAGGATTTGAAACCCTAACTTAGGGGTGTAAACGAGTTGAACTCGAGCTCGAGCTTCACAAAAATTGCTGGCTCGAGCTTGAGCTTGAGTCCAATTTTCTGAGCTCAAGTTCGAGCTCAAATATTGATCTCAAGTCGAGCTTAAGAGCTTGGGCCGGCCTACCAAAAAATTTTAAATTAAATAAAAATATTAAATTATTAACAGATTAGAATTATTTAATCATTATAATAAATATTTAAAATTAAAAAAAAGGAAATTATTAATATAAATACTAATTAATATATAATAAATATTTAAAATTAGAAAAATAAAGTAAATTATTAATATATATTAATTATTTAATTAATATATAAAAAATATTTAAAAATAGAAAATAACTCATGAGCTAGCTCATGAGCTTTTCGAGCAATCATGAATGAGCTCAAGCTAGGCTCATCAAGAAGCTCGAGCTTGAGCTTGAATTGAGCTCAACTCGAGCCGGCTCATGAAGTTCATGAGCCGACTCGACTCATCTTACACCCTTACCCTAACTTGTGGATTTATGGATTTGGAACCAAGTGATAGTAATTAGATCATTACCATGATTTTGGGATGATGTTCCAAGAATGATTATGTAATTAAGAACTAGTTTACGCTTAGTTATTGGACTTGATATCAACCGAGACTATTTTGGAAATAATCGACTTCATTAGCCATTTTGGGCTAATAGTACAATTTAAGCTTAAAACTATCAAGCTAATCGACTAATTAGTGATTTTGGACTATTAATAGCTTATTTGAGATTATTAAGGTTTATTAGAATTGAATGAAGATTTGATTGTAAGCCTATTCTTTTGAATTAGGTGATGTGGAATTTGGACCAACGGGCTAGTAGATAGCAAATTGTGATAACTTTCTCTGAGTCCACAAAGGTGACAGTCTATCACTTTAGCTCAATTATATCAATTGTTCTTGTGGAATGGCCTCTGTGAGGGTCTAATGTGCTTGTTATTATACTTGTTCTTATTCTTGGAATCATACTTGCTTGAAATCTCAATTGTTACTTGTTAAATGACTTGATCACCCTTGTTAGGGTTAATACTTATTATTACTCTGTTGAGTTCATTCTTATCGTTCTGTTGCCCATAACTCTTTTCTTGTCTGGTATTTGTCTTGATTGGTACTTGTCACTATCTATACTTGTTTCCATCATATGTTGTTATCGAATGCCCTGTCAGCACACTTATTTGTTCGTGTCTTGTTATATAGCCATGATGGCTTAATTGTACTTGTTGATCATTATTAATTATTAACTATTTTGTATATCGGTGATATGGCCTTATCAGTAATTTACTATATGAAAATAAGTTTTTGACTGTGGTTTTCAGTTGTGGAGCTCAAGACGAGCCGATATGATTGACTGAATGATTGACTAACTATTTAACTAACTGGTTGTGGTAAGTTGATCCTAATTGTCTGCTTGGGACGTGCTAATAAGCTGATACCAGCTGTTTGCTCAGGACATGCTATTAAGTGGATCTTAACTCCAGCTATTTGCTTGGGATATGCTGATAAGTTGATCCCAGCTGTTTGCTTGGGATGTGCTGTTAAGTTGATCCCAGTTGTTTGCTTAGGACGTGCTAATAAGTGGATCCCAGATGTATGCTTGGCATGTGCTGGCTTGTTTGACTAATTGATTAACTTATTGATCAATTGACCAATCGTCTGACTATCTGACTAACTGACTGACTAATTGATTGTGCGCTTAATTGATTGAGTGATTGATAGACCGACTGACTAACTAGAACAAAGAGAGATTCCTATATGCTCAATTTATTATTACCTACATTCTAAAATATACCATCTACTTGTGAAATTCTGATCTATTGAGTTGATTCTTCCTCAATAAGGTTTGAAAAATATATTCTAAAGACCAAGATTTAGATTTGTTCCTCCAATTGCAACCCCTAAAATTCCTAAGGAAACTCAATGACAGAAAAGCCGAGATGTGGCTTAAGAGCTTGGAAAATATATTTGGAACTCGGCGATATCCAAATGAGCAGAAGATCTAATATTCCTTTCTATTAGATAATCCACATACGATTTATGTCAATTGATCGATTGTAGGTGGATTGCAGAGGAAACTCAGTGGCTTTGGGAAAACGTCACCTAAAAGTTTAAGGAAACATATGTACTAAAGTTAACCAAGCATGCCAGGGAAAGAAAATTCATGGAATTAATATAAGGAGCATCATTAGTTAGCCAATATGAAGCCACATTTAGCCGACTGATTCGATATGTACCTCACATACTTGTAGATGATGGGCAACAAGTTTGCAAGGGTTTGGAAGGGCTACGACGAGAACTTAGATGGACCCTGCTCTCATATGATCTTCTGAGCTACAATTGTGTGGTAATTAAGGCGCTATAGGTAGAATCAAACTAGCAGGAGATCTGAAAGATTGAAGACAAAGACAAAAAGAAAAATACACCTTGATAGACAAGATAAACCTAAGAGAAAACAGCAAAAACTACAAATTAGAGGCTTTAATCAACGAAACCCTCAATCTAGTAAGGCCACAAATTTGGCAGTTTCAAAGTAATGTGCTTTTTTGTGGAGGATTAAATCATGAGGAGTCTGGATGTTGGAAAAAGTTAGATAGGTGTATAGGTAGTGGTAGCGACCAGCACTTCTTGAAAGATTGCCCTAGAAAGAAAGGCGTAACACCTGGAAGGAAAAGAACACAGATAGCAGAAGCTAGTGAGAGACAAAATGTGTGAGCACATGCCTATACCTTGATAAGAGAAGAAGTATCGGATCCTAATGAAATGATAAAAGGTATGGTTTCTATATTTGAAATCCATGATAATAACTTATATGATCTTGTTGTCTGCATTCTTTCATACATGTCGCATTTCTCAAACTAAATATATAACTTGAGATTAGGGTTTATTACATAAGAAGTGGCACCTGAATACTTGGAATGTAATTCTGAAAGAATTAAGCTTTTTACCCTCTACCCCACATAAAAGTATTGTTTAATGTTCTGTGGGGACTAGAATCTTTTCAAAGCTGGAGTTGGATAGGAGTCCTACCAGCTGAAGACTAGAAAAGACCACGTAAAACACTTACACAAGGTTTTCGAAGCCTTGAGAAGGCATTAGTTATATGCAAAATCTAGCGAGTGTAGATTTTAAATAAAAAAAGATAGCTTTTCTAGGTATATCATATTCCAAGGTAGGGTAGAGATTGATTCCTCTAAGATAGAGATGGTAGTCAATTGGAAGAGACCAGAAAATGTGACAGAAGTTTGTAGTTTTCTAGGTCTTGCCGGATAATGCCAAAGATTTGAGTATAACTCTTCTAAAATAGCTAGTTGTTGACCAAATTAACTCAGAAAGGTTGACTAAATTAACTCAAAAAAGTTAACTATATGATTGGAACGAGGACCTAAATATGAGACAGTGCTGAAGAATGAAAATGCTATAAGGCTATAATTCTTCTATCACCTATCACACAAAAAGGCAAATGTAATAGCTAATACCTTGAGACCAAGGCTGGGAAGGCTCACTTACTAGATGCAGGAGCATCAAAAAGCCTAAGAATAGATGCCATGTTGAATTAATATAAGTAGGATTGCAAAGATAAATGCAATATGAATTTTAGGATGAAACGCAATGAAACCCAAGCTAAGGATATATAGATGTTGAAACAGAAGGAAAAATTCAAAGGTTTAGAGATTTGAGTTTAATGCTAAAATCAAGATGTTCTTCTGTTCCATAAGAAAATATGTGTGCTAGAAGAAGTGGAACAAAGATTATTAGATAAGGCACATAAGTCAAAAGATACGATGCATTCGAGAGACATGAAAATGCATCAGGACTTGAAGAAGCAATCCTGGCGGAATGTAATAAAGAGATAATGTAAATTGACTGACCAAATCTACTTATTTCTACTAGTTGGAGTAGTACTCATATGAGAATCTGGGACCCAGATTCTCTTAAGGTGGGAGGCTGTAACACCCCTAAAATTTAAAATTTTAAGAAGATAAAAATTCAAAATTTAATTTATTGATTGGTCAGATTTTAGGACTCAATAAAAAATAAAAAAAATTAATTTAATCTTATTTGAACTTTTAGGGCAAATTTATAATTATAAAGGATTTAATTGCACAACGTTGGAGAATAGAGGGTTTGCATGGTAATTATTTTAGGTCAAAAGGGTCAAAATTAGGAACTAATTATTTCTTAGGGTTGAATTGAAGTGTTGCAATTTCCTGGAGGACCTAATTGAAGAAAGAGGTAATATTTTGGGGCTAAATTGCAATTTTAAAAAATTAGATTTTATAAAACTTGGCAAATTGCATTTGAACCCATCTTCTTCATCATTTCTTCCTCCCACAACCGCGTCTCCTCTACTGGTGATCTCCTCTAATAGCCTATTTTTCTTCAAACAAATCCATTAAATCTCTTCTTCTCACTCCTTGCTTCACTTTGATACCTTATGCACACCATTCTACTGACGGGACCACTGGATTCTTGAAGTTCAAAATAGGGTAGCAATGGTGTTTGACGGGTGTTGGCGCATAGTAGCTAAAAATTGCTTTGGGGTATGTTTTTGGGTAGCTCTCGGCGTAAGAAAACAAGATATACACTTGCATGCGAATATGGAATGGCATCAGAGGTAGAAATTAGTGATCAGAGATGGCGATGAGAAAACTATTTAGGGGTTGTGGAGCTTGATTGAGGGTGATCTAAGCTGAGGAATTGGAATCTAATTGTGAGGGTTGGATTTAGGAGCTCAAAAAGAGCATTTTGGTGGTGGTTTGGGCCAATTTTGGTGACTGTGTGTAGCTACACTCTAACGACTCCTAGACAGTTTCTCCAGCTCATCGTGGTGATCATAATGGTGGTCTTGGTTCGTGATTCTGAGGCCTCAATAAGCAAATTTGGGTAATATGGGGTTTAAGGATTAAGCTTTTATACCATTTTATATCGTTTAAACATTTTCGAATCTTGTATTTTAGCAAGAGAATGATGAAGTGATGTATGATTTGGAATTGCATATGACATACATAGACTATATGTATATGAGCTAGTGAACCCAGATTCGAATTAAAATGTTAACCTTGGGATTTATTGAGCTAATTGAAGGATTTGAAAACGTAACTTGTGGATTTATGGATTTAGAACCAAGTGATAGTAATTGGACCATTACTGTGATTTTGGGATGATATTACAGAATGATCATGTAATTAAGAACTAGTTTATGCTCAGTTATTAGACTTGATATCAATCGAGACTATTTTGGAAATAATCAACTTTATTAGGCATTTTAGGCCGATAGTATAGTTTAAGCTTAAAACTATCAAGTTAATCGGCTAATTAATGATTTTGGACTATTAATGGTTTATTTGAGATTATTAATGATTATTAGAATTGAATGAAGATTGTATTGTAAGCCTATTTGTTTGAATTAGGTGGCTTGGAATTTGGACCCGCAAACCAATAGACGGCAAATTGTGATTACTTTCTTCGAGACCACAGAGGTGCTTTGGCTAATTATATCAATTGTTCTTGTGGAATGGCCCCTGTGAGGGTCCAACATGCGTATTATTGTACTTGTTCTTCTTATTCTTGGTATCATACTTTCTTATTATCTCAATTGTCACTTGTTAAATGACTTGATCACCCTTGTGAGGGTTAGTACTTGTTATTACTCTATTGAGTTCGTTCTTATTATTCTGTGCACAGAACTCTTTTCTATCTTGTTTGGTACGTGTCACTGTTTGTACTTGTTCCTATCCAGTATTGTTATCAGATGCCCTGTCAGCACACTTATTTGTTCATGTCTTGTTATATAGCCATAAGGGCTTAATTGTACTTATTAATTATTATAAACTATTAAATGTTATGTATATCAATCATATGGCCTTATCGGCAATTTGCTATATGAAAATAAGTTTCTAACTATGGAGCTCAGGACGAGCTGATATGATTAACTAACTAGTTAACTAACTATTTGACTGACTGATTATGATAAGCTAATCTATTATGTTTGCTTAGGATGTGCTGATAAATAGATCCCAATTGTTTGCCTGGGACATGCTAATAAGTTTGCTCGAGACATGCTGATAAGTTGATCCCAGATGTAAGCTTGGGATGTGTTGAGAAGTTGATCCCAATGGTTGCTTGGGACATGCTAACATTTTTTATCAATTGATTAACTGATTAACTGATCTATTGATAGACCGTCTGACTATCTAACTAACTGACTACCTGATAAATCGACTAAGTGCTCGATTGATTAAGTGATTGATAGATCGACTGACTAATTGGAACAAAGAGATATTCCGATATGCTCAACTTGTTATTACCTGTATTCTAAAATGTACATGTCTACTTATGAAATTCTGACCTTTTGAGTTGATTCTTCCTTTATAGGTCCTTATTATTTCTAATTTCCATTATCCCTTACTAAGTCCTATGGACTTACCCCTCTATTTTATCTTAATTTTCTCAGACAAGAATGAGTGATGAGCTTGGACTCTAGGTTGGATCAATGAATATAATTTTGATTTCTTTTTAGTAGGTAAAGATGGTGAATGTGGTCCTCTTGCTTGAACGTATATTAGAATATAATAGACTCCTGGCTATATATATAGGCTCCCAAGAATATTACATTGGTTTTGGGATGTTGTGATAGGTCAAGGACGATCATGAAGGCCTAAACTTGAATATACTTTGCTAATGTTATGTATTTGGATACGTTGCCCAAAACAAGTTAAGTTAAAGTATTGTGCATTTCTTAAAGGATTAGCAGAGAAATTTTTATGGGCCAATTATTTCTATGGGAAAAATATTAAGATTAAATTAGTAGCGCCTCAGTTTATGTGCTGTCTTGAGTGGGGGTGCTGTGAAGGTAGTATCAGAGCCTGTGTTGTTGATGAACTAGGCATTTAGGCATCATTAGGATTTATGACTGACCAATTATTTAGGTTGGTTTGAGTAAGACTTTTGAATATTATGTGTAACTGGGAAACTTCTATGTGATTTAAGGAATGAAGATGAATTTGAACAGTTGGTATTAGGGAAATGAGTTGTGTACTATAGATTGCTTGTAGGATCGTTTCGTATATCGTAAGATAATTAGACTTGTGTATCCTTGAGTTTGGTTTCATTTCATCTAACTTTTCTTATTCTTTCATTCTTAGAAGCTTGGAAGATGATAGAACTAATGGCATTGGAAGAAAACTCTAGTATACCTGTTCCTCCTAGATCTAGCAAATGGGGAAAACCTCTTAGGCAAAGAGGGATACTGCCCCACACATGAGCTACTGCATAGCGGATCCCTAGGCAAAGAGTACCAACTGAACCACGAACTCAAATAGAAGAAGAGGTTTCACAGACCCCTCAAGTTAATTAACCAACTATGGGCCAACTAATAAAGCCCATGTTCCTAATGTGGCAACAATTTATACAGTTTTGCCAGCAACAAGGATAAGGCAGTCAAGCAAGGAACATTGAAGAACCCACTAAAGATCGAGCTTTAGATCAATTCCTCTGGTTGCAAACCCCAAAATTCTTAAGGGAACCTATTAACAGAGAAGCCGAGATATAGCTTAAGAGCTTGAAAAGATATTTGGAACTTTGCGATATCTTGATAAGCAGAAGATCCAATATGCCACATTTCTATTGGATGGTCCTGTACATGATTGGTGGCAATTGATCAATTGCAGGTGGACTGTGGAGGGAACTCAATAGACTTGGGAAAACTTCACCCAAGAGTTTATGGAAAAATATGTACCGGAGTTGACCAAGCATGCTAGGAATAAAGAATTCATGGAATTAATACAAGGAGCATTATCAGTTAGCTAGTGTGAAGCCACATTTAGCCAACTGCTTTGGTATGCACCTCACATACGTGCAGATGAGAGGCAACAAGTTCTTAAGTTTTGGAAGGGTTACGACCAAAATTTAGATGGGCCTTGCTCTTGCGTGATCTTCTAAGTTGCAATCATGTGCTAAGTAAGGTAATACAGGTAAAATTAGACCTGCAGGAGATCCAAAAGATTAAAGATAAGATCCAATAAGGAAAAATACACCTTGATGGATAGGATAATCCTGAGAGAAAATAACAAAAACTACATATTAAAGGCCCTTATCAATGAGCCCTTCAATCTAGTGAGGCCACAAATTTGGCTCAAGGAATAGCTTAGAAGCAATATCCATTTTGTGGGGGATTTAATCATGAGGATTTTGGATGTTGGAAAAAGTAAGGTAGGTGTATAGGTTGCAGTAGTGACCAACATTTCCTAAAAGATTGCTATAAAAAGATAGGCGCAACACTTGCAAAGAAAGAAAAGTAGGTAGTAGAAGCTCATGGAAGATAGAATGTGTGAGCACATGCCTATGCCCTGACAAGAGAAAAAGCATTGGATCCTAAAACAAAATGATAAAAGGTATGGTCTCTATATTTGAAATCCATGATAATGCCTTATATGATCTTGGTGTTTGCATTCTTTCATACATGTCACATTTCACGAACTAAATATGCAACCTGAGATTAAGGTTTATTACATAAGAAGTGGTACCTGAATACTTGGAATGTAATTCCAAAAGAATTGAGCTTATTACCCCTTATCCACGTAAAAGTATTGTTTAACCTTTTGTGGGGACTAGAATCTTTTCAAAACTAGAGTTGGATAGGAGTCCTACTAGGTAAAGACTAGAAAAGACCACATAAAGCACTTACATATGGTTCTTTGAGCCTTGAGAGGGCATCAGTTGGATGCAAAATCTAGCAAGTGCAAATTTTGAATAAAGAATGTGGCTTTTCTAAGTATATCATATTCCAAAATGGGGTAGAGATTGACTCCTCTAAGATAGAGGCAGTAGTCAACTGGAAGAGACTAGCAAACATGACAGAAGTTTGTAGTTTTCTAGGTCTTGCCGACTAAAACCAAAGATTTGAGCAGGACTCTTCTAAAATAGCTAGTTGTTGACTAAATTAACTCAGAAAGGTTAACTATTTGATTGGAACGAGGACCTAAATATGAGACAGTGCTGATGAATAAAAATGCTAAAAGGTTATAATTATTCCATCACTTATCACCCAAATAGGCAAATGTAGTGGCCAATACCTTGAGTCGAAAGGCTGGGATGGCTCACTTACTAGAAGCAAGAGCATTAAAAAGCTTAAGAACAGGTGTCATGTTGAAATTAATACAACAAGTGGGATTGCAAAGATAAGTGCAGTTTGAATTTTAGGATGAAACATAATGAAACCCAATCCAAGGATATATGGACGTTGAAACAAAAGGAAAAATTGAAAGTTTTACAAATCTGAGTTCAATGCCAAAATCAAGGTGTTCTTCTATTCTTTAAGAAAATATGTGTGCAAGAAGAAATGAAAAAAAGATTATTAGATAAGGCACATAAGTCAAGAGATAAGTTGCATTTGAGAGATATAAAAATGCATTGGGACTTGAAGAAGCAATCCTGATAGAATATAATAATGAGATAATATAGATCGACTGACCAAATCTACTTATTTTTGCCAATCAAAGTAGTACTCAGATGAGAATTTGGGGACCAAATTCTCTTAAGGAGGGAAACCATAACACCCCTGAAATTAGAAATTTTAAGAAGATGAGGATTCAAAATTTAATTTATTGATTAGTCAGATTTTGGGGCTCAATGAATAAATAAAAAGGACTTGATTTAATCTTATTTGAACGTTTGGGGCCAATTTGTAATTACAGATGATTTAATTAGAGAATAATGGTAATTATTTTGGGTCAAAGGGGTCAAAATTAAGGACTAATTATTTCTTAGGGCTGAATTGAAGTGTTGCAATTTCCTAGAGGACCTAATCAAAGAGGAGGTAATATTTTGGGGCTGAATTGCAATTTTGAAAAATTAGATTTTATAAAACTTGGAAAATTGCATTTGAACTTATCTTCTTTATCCTTTCTTCCTCTCGCAACCACATCTCTTCGTTCGGCGATCTCCTCAGGAAACCAATTTTTCTTCAAACCAAACCCATTAAATCTCTTCCCCTCACTCCTAGCTTCACTTTGATACCTCATGCCCACAATTCCACTGATGGGACCTCCAAATTCTTAAAGCTCAAAATGGGGGCAATGACAGTGTTTGAAGTGTGTTAGCACATAGTGGCCAAAACTCATTTCTAGGCATGTTTTCTGGTAGCTCTCAGCATGAGAAAGCTTGGTATACCCTTGCATGAGAATTTGGAGTGGCGCTAGAGGCAAAAAATGGTGATTGGAGAAGGTAGTGAGAAACCTATTTGGGGGCTGTTGAGCTCGATCAATGGTAGTCTGGGCCGAGAAACTGGAATCTGATTGTGGGGTTGGATTCAGGAGCTCAAGAGGAGCATTTTGGTGGTACTTTGGCCTAATTCTAGCGATTGTGCACGGTGGCGCTCTAGTGGCTCTAAGATAGTTTCTCCAACATATCGTGGCAATCTTAACGGTGGTCTTAATTCATGATTCCAAGGCCTCAATAAGAAAATTTTGGTAATAAGTGATTTAAGGATTAAACTTTTTATACCTTTTTGCATCATTTAAACATTTTCGGATCTTGTATTTTAGTAAGAGAATGATGAAGTGATGTATGATTTGGAATTGCATGTGACATACATGGGCTATATGTATATGAGCTAGTGAACCCAATTCGAATTAAAATGATAACCTTAGGATTTATTGAGCTAGTTGAAGGATTTGAACCCTTAACTTGTTGATTTATGGATTTGGAACCAAGTGATAGTAATTAGACCATCACTGTGATTTTGGGATGATATTACTAGAATGATTATGTAATTAAGAACTAGTTTACGCTCAATTATTAGACTTGATATCAATCGAGACTGTTTTGGAAATAATCAACTTTATTAGCCATTTTGGGCCGATAGTATAGTTTAACTTTAAAACTATCAAGTTAATCGGTTAATTAGTAATTTTGGACTATTAATGGTTTATTTGAGATTATTAAGGATTATTAGAATTGAATGAAGATTGTATTGTTAGCCTATTATTTTAAATTAGGTGACTTGGAATTTGGACCTGTGAACCAGTAGATAGCAAATTGTGATTTCTTTCTCTAAAACCACGGAGGTGAGGGTCTGCCACTTTGGCTTAATTATATCAATTGTTCTTGTGGAATGGCCCCTATAAGGGTCCAACAAGCTTATTATTGTACTTGTTCTTCTTGTTCTTGGTATCATACTTGCTTGTTATCTCAATTGTTACTTGTTAAATAACTTGATCACGCTTGTGAAGGTTAGTATTTGTTATTACTCTATTAAGTTCGATCTTATTGTTTTGGTACCTAGAACTCTTTTCTATCTTCTCTAGTACCTGTCTCAATTGATACTTGTCACTGTCTGTACTTGTTCCCATCTTATGTTCTTATCAGATGCCCTACCAACACATTTATTTGTTCATGTCTTGTTATATAGCCATGAGGGATTAATTGTACTTGTTGATCGTTATTATCTGTTAACTGTTAACTGTTCTGTATATCGCTCATATGGCCTGGTCAGCAATTTGCTATATGAAAGTAAGTTTCCAACTATGGTTCCCAACTGTGGAGTTTGGGATGAGCCAATATGATTGATTGACTGATTGACTAACTGTTTGACTAATTAATTGTGATTAGCTAATCCCTCCTATCTGCTTAGGACATGCTGATAAGTTGGTCCCAATTGTTTGCTTGGGGCATGTTGATAAGTTGATCCCAGCTGTTTGCTCAAGATGTGCTGTTAAGTTGATCCTAGCTCCAACTGTTTGCTTGGGACATGCTGATAAGTTGATCCTAGTTGTTTGCTTGGGACATGCAGTTAAGTTAATCCCAGTTGTATGCTTGGGAAGTGCTGATAAGTTAATCACACCTATTGCCCAGAATATGCTGACATGTTTGACCGATTGATTAACTGATTGATTGATTGACCGACCAATGGATTAACCATCTAACTATCGAACTGACTGACTGCTTGACAGACTGACTGAGTGCTCAATTGATTGAGTGATTGATGGATCGACTGACTAACTAGAACAAGGAGAGATTCCTATATGCTCAACTTGTTATTCCCTGTATTCTAAAATGTACTTGTCTGCTTATGAAATTCCAACCCATTAAGTTGATTCTTCCTTGATAGGTTTCCATTGTTTATGATTACTGTTATTCCTCACTAAGTCCTTTGGACTTGCCCCTTTTTTTTATCTTAATTTTCTTAGACAGGACTGTATGACAAGCTTGGACTCCAAGTTGGATTAGCAAATATAATTTTGATTTCTTTCAAGCAGGTAAAGATGGTGAATAAGGTCCTCATGCTTGAACATATTTCAGAATGTACTAAATGTTTGGCTATGTATATAGGTTTCCATGAATGTTAAGTTTGTTTTGGGTTGTTGTGATAAGTCATGGATAATCAGGGAGACCTGAACTTGTATATACTTTGCTAATGTTATGTATTTGGAAATTTTGCCCCAGAGTGTGTTAAGTTAAAGTACTGTGCATTTCTTGAAGGATTTGAAGAGAAATTTTTATGGGTCTATTGTTTCTACGAGCAAAATATTAAAATTGAATTGGTAACACCTCAGCTTAGGTGCCATTCTGAGTAGGATGGCTACAGGCATTATTCTTTTCAACCTATGGGATGCCGTGAGCAGTTTTCACTCATAGAGATGCCACAAACGGTTTGGGCCCAGGGCTAGGTTCTACAGATGGCCAAGCGGAACAAACCGATTGAGCCATCTTTTTCGAGTAGTACCTACCTATGATCCTAACTTACAGGTAGTTGAAGGTAGCAAACTGTGAGTGACAGGATCCGACATGTGGCCGACCATGCCATATAGCAAGTTATTACACATCGAGTTATTTGCTTGAGCAAATAGAGTGATAGGAAAATTTTATTTATATTGTACTAACAGCCGATCCTAGCAATTGTAATTTGATCTAGGAGTAATTAGGTTAGAATGACAAATAGTCTATTAAATTCAATATCATATGTGTCACGTACCTTGTAGATCACGTTAAAAATTCTTGCTTATTACCGAATTTTGTTCATATTGAAAAGTTTTGCTTATTACTGAATTTGTTTATTGATTGTTGTATATCAGTAGCTTCCATTTGAATCCTATCATTTTCTTCTCCCTCACTCAGTCCTTAGAACTTAACTCTTGTACTATTTTGATTTTTTGATACAAGAATAGGTGATGAACTCAGACCTCCTGCTTGGGCTTAAACACATTTTGTAATAGGCTAGACTTTTGAATGTATATATGGAATCATTTGAATATCAAGTTTGAATTTTGAGATGCTGTGATATGTTAGGATTGACAATGATAACCTAACGGTATGTATATGTTTTGTTGAGTGTTAAGGAATGAACCATGGGATGTGTTTCGTGTTTTGTTTGTTTAAGTTGAAGTCTGCTATTGTCTTTGATAAATTCTAAAAATTTTCTTTTGAGCTTATTACTCGTTTATGGTTTAAAATTAAGATAGAATTGGTGACACCTCAACTAAGGTGTGTCCTAAGAGGGGATGACACAAAATGATAGGCAAAACAAACAAATTTAAGAAATTTTTTATCAACCTCACAATCGTGAAATCTCTGTGAAAATAAAATATCTTGTTGCTAAAGTGAAATACATAATCCAATCTTTGAAAATATGGAGCAAAATTGAAAGTCTGCTTTTCTTGAGCAATAATAATGGCGAACGAGAAATTGGAGAAATGAGATAGAGCAGTAAATAAGGAGATGGAGAAATAACAATGATGAGAACTTCATAAATAGAGAAAAATAAGAGAAGAAAACATGAAATGAAGAAGGGAAAGGGTGATCAAAAAACATGGAAGATGAAAAGAATGTTGGGCTTTTTGTGATTTCAGATTGAAGATATGGGCATTTTAGTATTTTTGACATAAGTGAGTTTTGAGATAGAGAGTGTAGACAAATATATATATATATATATATATATATATGGACTAAACATAAAAGTAAAGTTTGATTTAGGAATTTAATGCCAATTAACAAAAAAATTAAAGTTCAAAAGTTTTTAAGTTAAAATCCCCCCTCCCCCCAAATCAAAAAAAAATAAAATAAACATACTACTTTCATACTAGTAGGGGTGACAATTTTTAACACAACATAATAACTCAAAATGAGTTTGACACAAAAAAAATTAAATTTGGATCAACCCACTTTGAGTTTGGATCCAATAAGATCGACATGAATAAAAATTCAAAAAAAATGGGTTGAGTTGAGTTGAATTTCAGGTTATATGAATAACTCAAAATCTTGATTTTGAGTTATACGATAACCTGAATTCACCTAAACCAACTCCATCTAACTCGAATTAAACAAATAAAATTTAAGTTTTTTAGGAGTAAACATATAAAATAACAAAATAAAACTTGAAATTTTAAACTTTAACAATACCAAATTTACTACTTTGGTATTTTCAGTCTTATTTATTTTTGCAAACATATAGGATGGATGATTGTAATTTTAATGGTTATTTTTTGGTATCCAAGCATATATGAAAGTTATTCTGCAAAGAGTTGAAAAAATAATGCTTTGACTACTGAATTATTTTACAAATTTTTCTTAGACCTTATGCAATGCAAGATTTTGCATATATAAATAGATAGAAATTCTTTCTATTAAGGGGTTACAAAAAAATTTAAAGACTCAAGCAAGTTTTTATGATAAATTATGTGTCCAACTAAAATACTTGTTTACTAATTTGTTTGATAATATATTTTTATTGATTTATGTGTTGCTTAATTGAACCAATATAAAATAAAGAAATAATGTCATTTTAAAAAGTTAAAAGAGACAATTTGATTGATACAAAAGATACAAAAATTAAAGAAAGTGTGTGAATAAAACTTGAAAAAGTATGCTATTTTTAGAAATAAGTTACTTTGTGATTTCAATATTTTTATAATGCTAATAAATACTACAAAATGAAAAAAAAAGCCCTAAAAACAATATATTATTTAATTTAGTTAAATTTTTTTAGAAAGCTACTATCATGAATTTATTATGAGAATTCTTTAATCCTACTTTAATTTATCAATAATTAAGAATAAATAAAATTAAAAAATAAAAATGCCAAAAAATTCTAAAATTAAAACATTTTAAATAATTATTTTAAACCATATTGGCAAGTTAAATTAAGTGAATTTGATATGATGAGTTAACCTAATAAAAATCAAGTCGATCCGAACTTGACATGATACAATTAAGACTAAGTTAAGATTGAGCATTTTCTAATTGCTTTCACATTAAATTTGGTTAGAATTAAAAAAATTAATATTATACTTCTATTTTAATTCAACCCAAACCTACTTAATCCACCTAAATTGCCACCCTGCGTGCTAGTCCCTTTTCACTGAATGCCTATTCATTTTGAAATTATTAATTGGAATAAAATCTGAATACCTTAATATTGTATTGAAGTAAATATTGTAACCAATCGCTTTTCCAAGTAAATGGAAATCATGCAAGTCAATAATGAGAATTGTCGGTTGATGGCCAATCAATGTCAGGGCATTAAATAACCTATATTTGACATGTGCATGGTTTGAGACGTAAATGAATACTCCACGGATTGGATTTATTGATTTCATATTAGTATACGGTTAATTTTTTAAATATTTAAATATAAATATAGATTTAATAAATAATTAAGTATGATATTCAAATTTATAATCATTAAATATCAATCGAATGTAGATACATTTGTATTAGATTATAATTGTTAAGATGCATTCATATTCGATTAAATTTATCTGTATTTGAATTATTTTTTTATATTCATATTTGATTATAATTATTTAAATATCCATTTATAAATATCCAAATATGTGAATCTATTAATCTTTAACAAATACATATTTTTAATTAATAAAATGAACTATATAATTTCAAAAAAAAATAATCAAACAAATATCATAATTTTTAATTAATAATTAACTTTATAATTGATTGTTAGTGGCTTACCGCTAGTCAATATTAATAATATTATTTAAGTAATTAATTATAAGGTCAACCAACAATAATCATGTTGATTAACTTTATTCTTCAAATTTTTCTTTATATTATAATATTTTTTAAGTTTATTCTTTTTTCTTACCAATTCTTGAATTATAATTAATAAATATAGATATATGAATTATGAGATTTTTATTGAAAAATATAATAATATAGTATTTAATAAATATATATTTAGAGTTAATATAAATGAATCGGATACCAATTTATCATATTAGTTTCCATCTATAATTGAATATTTACTAATCCAATATGAATAATATTCATTTTAAATGGATACGATTAAATTTTGTATAAATGAATACAAATGTGAATAATAAATGAATTTTTGAATATCTATTTACAACTCTATCATGGTTCGTGTTATTAGGGCTGTAAATGAATATTTGAAAATTTATTTATCATTCGTATTCATATTCGGTTATACAAAATTTATTCGCATCCATTTAAAGTAGATATTATTCATATTTAATTAATAGATATCCAATTATAAATGGATACGGATATAGTAAATGTGTATCCGATCCATTTAATATATATTTATTAAATAATATATTATTTATTCTTTTTAATAAAAATCTCACAATCCATATATATATATATATATTATAATTGAAGAATTGGAAGCAAAAAGAATAAATTTAAAAAATTATTGTAATATAGAAAAAAAATTGAATGATAAAGTTAATCAACATAATGATTGTTGGTTGATTTTATAATTAATTCATAATTAATACACTTAAATATCATTATTAATATTAATTAGTACTAATAATTAATTATAAAGTCAATTATTAATTAGAAATTATGCTATTTGTTTGATTACTTTTTTTCTAATGAAATTATATAATTCATTCTATTAATTAAAATATGTATTTGTTATAGGTTTATAAATTCACATATTTAGATATTCATAAATAGATATCTAAGTAATTATTATTGAATATAAATTTTAAAAAAATAATTTAAATATGGATAAACTTAATCAAATATGAATATGTCTGAATAATTATAATTGAATACAAATATATCCAAATTTGATTAATATTCGATGAATATGAATTCGAATATTATTTTTAAATATCCGTCAAATCTATATCCATATTTAAATATTCAAAAAATTAAATAAATATAAATATAAAAATAGTATATTCAATTTATTTAATATTTGTTTACACCGTTATGTGTTACCAGGGCAGCTGCCATTTTAATACATTTGTCCTAAAAAGAAGTGGATTGGATAATTAGTTCAAATTATCATAAAAAGAGACTTCTCATTTTCTTTAATATTTAGTAGAATTTTTTTTTCATTGTTTTATTCAACTTAAGTATGAATTCGGGGTTTTTAATTTTTATTTATGAGTGATCTCGCTAGAATTTAACTACAAAATAATAATTTTTTGAAAGTCTTTTTATTTGGAATTTAATAGTTTGGAATTAGAAAATCTAAAACTAATATATAAAGCTACAGTTATTGGCGCATCTTACCGAAAAATAAATAAATAAAGGACGATAAATGACGCGTCTTTTTATAACAACACGAAATTATGCAAAAGAAAAGAGAAAAGAAAGGAGAAGGAAGAATTTTCAT
>JACGDI010005442.1:100386-126915 GCA_014898725.1 Jacaranda copaia
ATTTATGAGTGATCTCGATAGAATTTAACTACAAAATAATAATTTTTTGGAAGTGTTTTTATTTGGAACTTAATAGTTTGGAATTAGAAAATTTAAAACTAATATATAAAGCTACAATTATTGTCGTGTCCTATCAAAAAATAAATAAATAAAAAAATAAAGGATGATAAATGACGCGTGTTTTTATAACCACACAAAATTGTGCAAAAGAAAATAGAAAAGAAAGGAGAAGGCCGAATTTTCATTTCTAGTAAAGATGGCAGGTTTCACACATGGACAAAGTACTCTTGAAATAAGTAAGAATGAGTCAATAAAATATACAAAATCAAATTGTTGACAAATAATTACGGATTAAGTGGGTATTTAGTTTAACTTATAAGTTTTTAAGTATATTATAATATATTCTAAAAGCTTATAAAATATTATAAAAAATATAAAAAAATTTTAAAAAAAGAACTTATAAACTGTCATAATAAGATATTAGAATTTTATAAGTTCTTTTTAAAAAAATAATGAGTTTCTTATTTGTTTTAAATATCTTAACAAACTCTTTCATTTTTAATCATATAAATTATAAAATTATTATTATTAATATCTTATAAGCATTCAAATTTTATTTTATTAAAACACTTTAATATCAGATGCAACAGATTACATAATTTTGAAAAAATTATTAAAATTTTTTAAAATAAATTTTTATGTCTAAAAAAATCTTAATACTATTTTTCAATATGAGGAATCAATTTTACGAACTTTTTATTCCGAGAGCCCAACCATTAACCAATAAGCTAATTTTGGATGAAGTTACCCTTAAGTATCTCACGTTAAGAATTTTCTATTTTTTAATATTTAATATATTTTACTATAGTTGCTTATTTTTAACGAAAAATTTGAAGACATTTATAAAAGATTAATATTTTTGTTTACTTCTTTTCATTTTAAATATTAGAATAATCTCTACTATAATTGATGCCTTTTAAAAGAAATCAAAAAATATATTTCTCCAATTTACTAAAATTAAAATTGTTACTGATACAAATCAATTGAAACAATCTAAAATAATTATTTGGAAAACTAAATCATGAAATTTCTTAATTTAATAAATTTAAATAGGAATTTAAATTTTAATAAGTCCGGAAGAATTCAGTCAAAAAAAATGAGCTGTTGGATTTTTTTAGTGAAAAGTTAATGAAATAAATATTTTGGATTGAGATTATTTTAATAAATTTTCAAATCTATTAATATATTTTAGAGGGTCTTTAACAATTTTCAATAAATTTTGGCAAACACCCACTTGGATATGCTGTTGTGAATGCAGTTTGTTTAATATGCTGCAACACATACGTGGTTGGAGACTTTCTTAAGGAATTATTCTGCACGAGACGCTATAACAAAAGTTACATTTAGTGGTATAAATTTAATGGCATTTTATAATATAATAATATATAAAAATATAGTATATTATTATAAGAATGTCAGTTTAATATTATATTTAATAGCATTGGATTAAAAGATACAAATAAAATAGTCATACTTGATTAAAAATGCCTTCAAAAATATTTTTAAAGGCATTTAATTAGTGTCATTAGTTCTTTTGAAAATTATTCCTCATATTTATTTATGGTGTCATTTGAAATAATGTTATAAAGTATTTAGTGGCACTTATTTACTGATATTTTATAGTTTAATAACATAAAAAATAATATAGTGATTGTTGTAAAAAAGCTACTTTAATATAATACTTAGTGGTATTTGATTAACAAAGGAGAATAAAATAGCAACATTTGATTGAAAATAATAATAAAAATGCACTTCATATGTATTTAGCTAGTGTCACTAACTATTTTTAAAACATGCCACTCTTATTTATTTATAGTATCATTAGAAAAAGATATAATAAATTATTTATTGGCATTTATAATGTAATAACACAACAACAATATAATGATAGTAAAAAATTATTATTATAATATAATATTTAGTAGCATTTGTGTAACACCCCAACTTTTAGGTTAAAAATTATAAATGATTGTGTTAACAAAATAATACATGGATCGAACAAAATATATTTGGTAATCACTTAAATTAAGTTAATTAAGGTTAGGTATAAATATTGTGGATTGAAGGATTTGATTGCAAATAAGAAAAGGATTTAATTGTCAATAATTATAAAGTTTAGGGGTCAATGTGAAAGGATTAAAATTTAAGGGCTTTTAAATAAATCAAATTAGACTTAATTGATTGAAATTGAAAATGTCTGGGGTTAACGTATGAAAAATCAAACTTGAAAGGGTTGAATTGAAGATTGGGGACTAAACTGAAGGTGGTTCAAAATTCAAGGGGCTTGATTGAAGGTGGTTAATAATTCTGGGGTCAAATTGAAAGAGGCTGAAAATATTATTATATATAGATTAAGGACGATTTTTCATCAAATTCTCAAAAAAACACCCCAACTAGACCCAACCTTCGAATCGCCAGAAAACGACCGGAAAACTTGAAACCAACTTGACTAAAGGCTTCCTATAGTCGAGAGGAGCAAAACCATATAAAAAAAACACTAAGAAACAACTATGAAATTGCTGGCAACAATGAGGCCAACGGTGGAGAAGCGGCGGAGGTGGTGGTTGCGCCATTTCTGGTGGCGGAACAAGGTGGAAATTAGGAGTTTTCTGGTCGGAATCTTATGGGCAAGGTGATGGTGGAGTTAATTTGGAGAAATGGTGAACGGCGGTGGAGCAATTGAGGAGGGCGGTGGACGACGGCGCTGGGGCTCGAGCGTCGATTTTTCGGCCAATTGACGGTCTATATAACGGCAAATCAAAAAATTATTTGAGGGGTTGTGTTCAGCACATCAAGGCGATCATTTTAGTGGTGGTGGTGAACGCACAAGAGGCAGCACGTGGCGGCTCTCGCTGTGGCGCTTGGCGCTCTTGCGACCTCAACATATTTTGCTGGAAATTCTTTTCCAAGTTCAATCAGGCCAAAATTAGATTTTCATGCGAACTCAAATCTAGTCAAAATCAGTGAGTTTCAATTTATCAGATTAATTAGCCTTAATTTGCTACGATTAAGTTATATATTCAATTGAAATTGGATGTTAATTTGATACTGGACGGCTTAAGCTGTAGATTAAAATCAAAATCAAGTGGACAAACTAGATTCATATCTTCTGAATTCAGGTAATTTGTATAGAACACTAGCTCAATTAATTTTATTTTTGATTAGAACGTTGATAGAATTAAAGTTGTTGAGTTTTAACTGGGTCTAAACTAGTGACTAATGTTGTAGGTGTTGAACTCGGTGGTATGAATAATTAAACAGAATTGTGTGATAGGTTGGGCTCAATGAACCGAGAAGTGATTGTTAAATTGTCGTTAGGTTCTTAAGTGGAACTTTAAACATGTTGGCATTAAGGTATGTTTATCTAACAAATTGAGTATCGACGCATTAAGTTAGGAATAGTTATATTTATTATCTTGAAAATATGAGTTTAATATGAAAATTGAAGAAATTATGACTAATGAAGTAAATAATCCAAGGAACTCGATAAGGATAATTAAGTACATCGAGATTTATGAATCATAAGTTAATACGATGTTGGTTTAGGCTGTCTTGTTCTGACTCCTGGATCAACTAAGAAGTAAGGACTTGAGCTCCATACAACTAAGAAACCATATTGCACTCACCAAATGAGTTTGTATTAAATTTCATTGTTGGAAAAAGAACCTATGTATTTGTTAATATATCCTTGTTGCTTGATCTCATTGTGCTCTGATTTAACAATGCTGTTTGTTTATTCTATGCTGTCTCTCAACTCTTGTGTTGGATTTGACAATCTGTCTGAGCTATTCTGCTTGTCTGTAATTATTGTGTCGATATTAATCAAGCCTAATGTGGGTCCTTATCTTATATACTTATGTATTAGTAAATATACTACTATTGTGTGCTCCTGTTTTTGCTAAAAGTGCTCAATCGCTTATGCTATAATGACCTTTGATTTCTATGATACTTTCGATAACTCAGTTTGTCTTATCTTCTATGATTCCTAAACTATACCCAAGTGAACTTCCTACTAGTCTGGAACTTATTGAATCTTGGAACCAAGTATCCTATTTACACGAGTTTTGATAAAATAAAACTATTTGTGGAATTATACCACACATCGCCTTTTACACTGTTTATGACTCCTGCTCGATTTTGATATATGTTACTTTACCTAAAATTGGCGATTGTGTTGGAAAAATTGAAAATGAATTTTGAAATGTATTCCTATTATGCCTTGATTACTATCCTGTGTTATACTCGACATGAACTGATTGATTACCTGTTTGTCGTGGCGAGTTGACCAATCTATTGTATAGTTGTTGGATACTCTACTGCTATTAGTAGAACATACTAATATTGTGGTTACATTATCATATTATACCCTTGGGGGTGGCCTATGGATCGATACCAAAAGAGGGATGGGCAGAATGGACCAACAGTAGCTGGTCTCCAGTCGATACCCTATTATTGTATTCTGTCTCATAGCTAGTTGGAGGTAATTGTCTATGAGTAGGATAAGGCGTGTAGCTAGTTATGCCATTGCCTGTTTACTATATTGAACCGATCACTCAAAAATTTGAAGGGATAAGGATTTCCTGTGTTTTCAAAAATGGAGCGATAAGATAGAAGAACCAACAACAGCAAATTTTGCAAAAATGCTATTGATATATTATCTACTTACTAATTTGTTTGTCCTAGTACTTGCTTGCCTACAAAAAGCCTGTATACCTGCTATAACCGTTATTATGCTTTGTTGAGTCAATATTTACTAATTTGCTATCATTTTGCATTCTCATTCTGCTTTTTAACAGCTCATTAAGTCATTCGAACTTACAATTTTTGTGTTATTTCCTTTCGTTCTTTACCCCAGATGATGAGGAGTAATGATGATAGACTAGGCCACGCAACACGAAAGGTAATAGACCTAATAAATGTACAGATGTATAGATTGTAGGTTGCCGAGTTGCTAATATGGATGTGACAAGTAAGTTTGGAAGATGTGAAGTGTAGTATTCGTTGTCTTGATATCGAATCGAACTGTTGACGTTTGTTATTTGTAAAAATTGTATATTGTGGGTTTCAAATAGTTCCATTTATTCACTATAGACAGTCTTGAGTGGCACCTCGAATGAGAGTAGGCACCTCCGTTGTCGAGGCGCTACAATTTAATTAATAAATGACCAATAAGATAATAGCATTTGATTGAAAATGCTAACACAAATGTATTTTAAAGATATTTAACCAATGTCACAATTTTTTTTTTTTAAAAAATAGAACTCATACATAATTATGGCGTCATATAAGAAAAATAGCAAATAGATAAAGTATATATAAGTATATTAATAACTATAAAATTTACAAATTTATATATCTTAATAATTAAGTGAACCACTTGATATGATTTTATGATGTTATATATTGCTTTTTTATTGAATGCATGCTATTTAGAAAAAAAATTTCTGTCATTTTAACATATCACTATATGTTTTTTTAAAGACATATTAACATGATATTTAAAAATATTTCTGTTGCATTTTAACATGACATTTAATATGTTTTTGGTGACATATTAGTATATCATTTAGAAATATTTTTACTGACCTTTTGAAATGTCATTTAATGCATTTTCATAATATTTTAATAAGTTATTTAATGCATTTTTATTATATTTTATTAATATTACAATTAGACCTTGTTTGCTTGGTTTGATTACTTGTGATACATACATAACCAAAGTTCTTTTAATGTTTGTTTTAATTAATAAAACTCTTTAATAAATGATAGACGTAATATTATTTATTGTTGCTTTTGGAAAATGGATCAGGGAGATGTATGCTTGATTTGGTGTGATTAAAATTACAAAAATTAAATAGGGCCTTTTTTTTAATCTTATTTCCAATTAAACCTTGTTCATAAGAATAAGGAAGAATGAGAAAATTATCAAAACTTATTAAAAAAAATATAAAAGATATAATAGTAAATTTATATATTATATTTTAATTTATTATATATTAATTCTACCAACTAAACATAAAATTAAAATATTTTATCCTCCATTTACTTATATATTACTTCTAATTATATCATTCAAAACAAACGCATCCCCAAAGTAAACTAATTATACGTATGTATACGTAGGGCTGTAAATGAATATTCAAAAATTCGTTTACCATTCGCATTCGTATCTATTTATATAAAATTTATTTGTATTCGTTTAAAACGGATATTTTCCGTATCTAATCCGTTTAATATTCGGTTCGAATATATATTTATTAAATAATATATTATTTATATTTTTTAATAAAAATCCCATAATTCATATATGTATATATAAATTATAATTAAAGAATTGGGAAGAATAAAGAATAAATTTAAAAAATTATTATAATATAGAGAAAAAAATAAAAAATAAAGTTAATCAACATAATTATTATTAGTTGACTTGATAATTAATATACTAAAATACCATTATTATTATTATTATTATTATTATTATTATTGTTATTATTATTAAGTGCTAATAATTAATTATAAAGTTAATTATTAATTAAAAATTATACTATTTATTTGATTGTTTTCTTTAATAAAATTATATAGTTTCTTCTATTAACTAAAATATGTGTTTATTATACGTTTACAAATTTACTTATTTGGATATTTATAAATAGATATTTAAATAATTCTCATCAAATGTGGATATAAAAAAAATAATTCGAATATAAATAAATTTAATAAAATAAGAATAAATTTGAATAATTATAATCGAATATGATTTTATTTGAATTCGATCGATATTCAATAAATACGAACTCAAATATTATTTTTTAATATTCATTAAATTTAAATATTCATATGTACGTATTTAAAAAATTAAATAAATATAAATTTAAAAATAATATATTTAATCTGTTTAATATTTATTTATACTCTTATAGATGCGAGCTTTAAC
This sequence comes from Jacaranda copaia, assembly GCA_014898725.1. Lineage (NCBI taxonomy): Eukaryota > Viridiplantae > Streptophyta > Magnoliopsida > Lamiales > Bignoniaceae > Jacaranda > Jacaranda copaia. Next base: position 107,381 of record JACGDI010005442.1, read on the forward strand.
TATATCCCATTAATGATACTTTTAAAAAATGCCGTCAAATCGACATGTGCTGCTATACTGCTATTAATGTCTGTATCTACAACTGGCCACTATAATGCCATCGCTAATACCTGGGTTCCTTCCTTCCGTACGAGTGGAGGTGGCCTTCTACCAACCTTGCTGTAAATGTGTGTTGCATATTTTTTTAATATCACAAACTTAAATTCGGCAAACCACAAAAAAATAAAATAAAATAAAATAATTGCAAATAATTTAATTACGCCTACGTCGGGTAGATGGAGACGACAATTATTATATTCGAACTCTTTCATTCCGTACGAGTGGTAGCCGGCTGTTGAGAGCAATGATGGTCGCATGGGGGATACCAGTGCCAAAAACCTAGGATGGCCGTGCTAAAATATTTATAAAGTATCACATTTCAATTTAAAAAATATATCGTTAAAAAATATTATGTTGGTGATAAAATAATAAATAATAATATAAAAATGATTATTGATAATTATATTAAGTGATAATAATTTTTATTTTATCATTAATAATATTTTTTTTAAAAATAATAATTTTTATTTTATCATAACAATAAATACTAATACTTTAAGTTGTCACTATTAATAATTGGTGACACATTTATGATATATCACTAATTGTTATTCATGGTGGCAACTTAAAACCATAATTGTTATCATTAATTCTAATTTGCAATAAAAATTTTATTATTATTAAATTGTTATTATAGATAATCACTAATTGTCAATTGATGATAAATTAAACAACTTTTGTATTGTTATTCACTGTTTTGTCATTAATTTATTTTTTTGTTATAGTGTAAGCTAACCCTATTATTTTTTTGTTGGTGAAAGTTAAATATGCTAACCATATTAAACAAGCCAGCAAGCGTTATATATTACTTAATAATCTAATTCTGCATGTTTATATTTTTTTAACTAAAATAAATTTCATTTAGTCATTATCAGACATTATTGATACATATGTCAAAAATACTAAATTCGTTTCTCTCTACTGATATTTTCTTTAATAATATATCACAATCATTTTTTCTTTTTTCTTTCTTTTTCTTGAGTATCAAAGATTTATTCAAATAATAGTGCACAAATACTCAAGAACAAAATTAATACCATTTGATCGTAAATTTTAGGTGCGTGAGTTAGTCTTCAAAGTTGGGATAAAATTCAGTTGATTCAAGTTTGATTTGAAGAAAAATTTCGAGTTTGAGCTCAAGTTTAATTAAATTTGGAACAATATATTAAGTTTGAACTCAAATTTGAGCCATAGAAAGAGACTATTTTGAATTTAAGTTTTAAATTTAATTTGATTAAATTCAAAATTTTAAGTAAATATAATATTAAACAATTAAATTGACAAACTATAACATCTATTTATCCATCATATATATCATAGACAATTGTAAATAAGTTTATCAAAATTATAAAATATCATAAATTTTTATGTATATATATATATATTAATAATAGTAATAACACAGTATATATCCTAATAATCTACATAACGCTCGAAAAAAATTCAAAGTAAAATAAAACTTTTTGTGCTTGACTAGCGAGTTGGCTCCACACGTTTGTACCTCATACTTCGGAGTACTCCTAATGCCGATAACTAGGTGGCCACCTTTCATTATATCACAACCCAAATTGCGAGTGTATGAACCATGATAACAAATGTGAAAGAGTCCACGGTGGTGAGGCCGGCGGCTGAAACGCCGAGCGTCAGCCTATGGCTCTCCAATGTGGACTTGGTGGTGCACAGCCTGCTCGCCCCTAGCATGTATTTCTACCGCCGCCCCACTGGGGCAGCCAACTTTTTCGACGCGGCAGTGCTCAAGGCAGCGCTCAGCCGCGCACTGGTGACGTTCTACCCGGTGGCGGGGAGGTTGAAGAAGGACAAGGATGGCCGCATTGAGGTCGACTGCAACGGCGAGGGAGTGCTGTTTGTGGAGGCGGAGTCCGACGAGGTGGTGGAGTCCTTTGGCGACTTCGCCTCGACGGCGAACCTCGAACATATCCTCATTCCCCAGGTGGATTATTCCAAAGGAATTTCGAGTTACCCGCTTTTGGTGGTGCAGATTACACGTTTCAAATGCGGAGGAGTCTCCTTAGGTATTGGATTACACCACCTACTAGCAGACGGGATTGCCGCCCTCCATTTTGTGAACACATGGTCCGATATAGCTCGCGGCGACGACATCACCGTCCTGCCGCCTTTCTTCGACCGGACCCTCCTCCGCGCCCGCAATCCTCCCCAGCCTAAGTTCTCCCATGTTGAGTTCGACCCTCCTCCAGCCCTAAAAGCCCCTCAAAACAACCCATCTGATGAAACAAGTTTTTCCATATTCAAGCTAACGCGTGCGCAACTCAATTCCCTGAAATCCATTTGCAACGATGAAAGCGAAAAGATGGCAACGACTTACACCACTTACGAGGTAGTCATTTTGAATCATTTAATGAATATATAATATGTGTGTGGAAAAATTGCAAAATTAACTAGGATTATAATTATGGCAATTTTATATTTTAGGATCGAAATTTGAAACGATACTAAAATAGGATTAAAACACATTAAAAATTAAAAAAAAAATTATGGTTACTAAAAAACATAATAAACATCAATGATTACTTGTGTGGTTTATGCGTGAAACATTAACACAAATACCACACAAGCAATTATCAATAATGACTGTACTTTTCAATGACTATTGTTCGCTTTTTCAATTTTCAATAAATTTTGATCATATTTTAATACAACATCAAATTCCATTAGTATATTATGAATTAGCCATAGTTACCATTCTATTTTCACTATTTACCCACAAGGGCATCTTACAAGAAATATTCAACACAATTAAATTAAAACAGAAAATTTAAACTACCAGGTAGTGGCGGGGCATGTCTGGCGTTGTGTCAGCGAGGCTCGTGGGCTAGCCGAAGATCAGGAAACAAAGCTGTATATTATGGTAAACGGGCGGTCTAAGTTCCAACCCCCACTCCCACAGGGATACTTTGGCAACGTGATCTACCCGGCGACACCAGCGGCCACGTTCGGCGATCTCAAATCTAACCCGTTGAGGTTTGCTGTGAGTAAAATTCATGAAGCGATCGCTGGAGTAAACAACGATCGCATGAGGTCAGGTCTTGATTACTTGGAGCTGAAGGCTGATCTTAGCAGTTGCGCGAGGGGGCCACATAGTTTTAGGTGCCCGAATATTGTTGTGACGAGTTGGGTTAGACTGCCTTTCTACGACGCAGATTTCGGATGGGATCGACCGATGTTTGTTGGGCCTGGCGCGCCATGGGAAGGGAAATGTTTAGTTATGGAGGGTTCTACAGGTGATGGGAGCATATCGCTTGCAATCACTCTGCAGAAAGAACGTATGAGGCTTTTTAAGAAGCTCCTGTATAACAATTGAATTAGTATATGATTTGCCTCGAGAATTTGGGAGCTTAAACTTGTTTTTTCAGCCAGTTCTAAATTAGGTGCAGTTCCTCTGGTTCTGCAGATTCTAATAAAGCCACATTTGGGCTGATATGTGGCCTTAATTATCTACCTTGTGATGTTTTTTGATTTGTGTAAGGAATAAGAATGCAACTTTTAGATTTATCTATATAGTTAACTATCTATGCAAGTTTTGTCAAATGATTAATTGAGCCAAGTTCATTACTCAGACATTTGTATGTTTTGAGTTTAAATTTTAATGAATACTTAGCGTGTGGTGTGTGTAAATATAAAAAATGTATCTAGTGGAGTTTTTTTATTTATATATATACATACACACATGTAGGGCTCGTTAGTGCTCTTAAATACTTGTTTTTTAATTTACACATGCATGCGAGCACCTAGAGTTTATTTGGTGCAAACCCATTAGAATTGTTATGTACGTTTCTGTGTTATTTATTTATACTTGCACATGTGAATATGGGTTTATTAGATTTTAAACTCTGAACCTCCTATTGTATATAAATGTGAGTAGGAGTGTTCGTTAGATTGAATTTATTTGACAAACTTTACAATCCAAATTAAACCAGCTTAATTGATTTGGGTTGATTAGATTGTGTGTGATTGGGTCCAACTAGATAAAACTCAAACAAAGTTGATTACAGTTTTTTAGTTCTCAAGTCTCACATTTATATACTTGACTTAACTCAAACTAGCCAGATCAACTCAATTAAAAATAAAAAAAAATATTTTTTTTACCCTAGTCCATAAATCCTTAATTCTAAACTAACCTTTGAAGTTGTTGTTATAAATTTTGATAATTTTTAAATTCTTGATATGTGTTTGGATTTATATTAAATGGTGTGTTGATGTCACAATGTGGATATTCTTAATTTTGTTGATTGATATATATTGAGCTTATTTATTTATGCGATTATTTGTAATTCCCTCTTGTCCCTTTAATTGCCATAGACCCTAGTCCTCTAATAGTAACAGAATGACGATGGGATACTACATTGGGAATGGGTGGAATAGTTCAGTTGGTAGAGTAGATAGATTTCATGGAAAAGATTGAAAATTTAAAGTTAAATTTGGTATTTGAGTGTGCTACTATTTTGTAGTAGTAGTAGTTGTTGTTATTAGTAGTAGTAGTTGTTGTTAGTAGTAGTAGTAGTAGTAGTAGTAGTAGTAGTAGTAGTACTAATAGTTAACAAGATGAATTCAAGCTAAACTTGGTAGTAGTTAATAATTATTGCTATTATGAGGACAACAAACGAGTTGAATTCAAGCTGAGCTTGGTAGAAATGTAAAGTTTAAGCTCAGTTCATCTATAAAATATCTTAGCTCGAGCTTGAGCTCGAGCTCAAGTTCATCAAGCTTTTAATTTTAAGCTCAAGCTCATGCATGTTAATGATTATTGAGTTTGAGTTCAAGCTCGAGGAGCTCCTCAAACGTCGAGCTCAAGCTTATCAAATATATGCTAATACTCTAATATAATGCAAATTTTTATACCTAAAAATTAAAATATAATTTGAAATTAAAATATAAAATATTAATACTATTAATATTGCTTCTAGGTATTCATATTGAGCTAATATTATTAAATATAAGCAAAATAATTAATGAATTATTAATTGTTATAATAATCACTTTTTGTCAAGTAATCTCATGTTTTTATAATGATGGAATTTACTAAAATATTATTTATTTTTATAAATTTTAAGTAAGTTATTATTTTGACTTTAAAAATTTGAACATTGAAATATAAAAGTGGACTTTTAATACAATAATAAATTATCATGTCGTACTTGCAATATTAAATTTGAAAAATATGTATTTGTCATATATAATATATTATATGCAATTTCAGGATAAATAGGTACCATATGATATGTGTAACAAGACCAGACATGACACAGCAAATTGCAAATATAATTAGCTCACATAGAGATATAGTTATATTATAAAACTATACATATTGTTGTAAAAATATTTGAATAAAAAAAAATTTATTTTTCATCAAACTTATCGTGCTACAATGTTTTACTTAAATTATTATATTATAAATTATTAATTATTACTTAGCAAATAAATCATAATTTGAAAATTATATTTGTTTAACTATTATTTTTATATATTATTTAATAATTGCATATTATATGTACAAATACTTAGGCTCACGAGCCTTCGAGCCACTATATTAAAATTTAAATTTGACTCAATTCCTGAGCTCGAGCACCATAGGCTCAACTCAAACTTGAATAGTGTCGAGCTTGAGCCAAGCCAGCTCATAGCTTGGCTCAACTTACACCCCTATTTATTACTACTACTACTATAATACTACTACTATTACAACTAGTAGTAGCTATACTGGTAGTATTATTACTACTACTAGTAGTAATACGAGTGTAGTAGCATAGTAATTAGTACTAGTGGTAATGCTGGTACTATATACACTAGTACTATTATACTAGGGGCTTGTTAACTTGTCAAAATTATGTAGGATAGATATATAATTTATTGTAATTGAATGTTTGGTTGGTACTTTTAAAGTCCATAATTAATAAAAAATTAGGTATTTTAGTTTAAAATATCGGGATATGTATCTCTCCTCCTTGGCCTAACTAATAATCTTGGCATTAGAAGCATTCTGATTGATACATTAAATAACAAAATTATCTCTATGTAATTTATATACACAGGTGTTTATTTTATATATATTAGTACATTTTTTTATAAAAAAAGGCATGCGAATATTTAAATATATAACTTAATTAACATATATGTATATATGTCATTAAAACTTGATTTATATAACTAAATTTTTAAAAACATACAAAAATATTTACACAACTAAATTTATTTTTGTAAGACTTTTAACACAATACATATCTAAGAAATATAATTTTTTTTAAAATAAAAACTATTTCTTCCATGATAACTAATTTTTTCTATAAGCTGGAAAATGAATAATATTTTTCCAAATATAAACCTACACTTAATATGAATTTATATTTGCAGAATTACAAACTAAATGTATCAAACATAAAACAATTTAATTTGTGAAATTAGTGTAAGATTTTACAGAATTTTAGTTAATTATTTTTTTTCAAAATAAAAAATCAACTCCATTGTAAGTAATAACAAATTAAAGCTACTAAAAAATAAAATCATTACAAATACAATATATATTTAAACCCTTTCATCAAAGATAATTAAATGATTAAAAAACAATGGGGGATAAAATTGATCTTTGCACTTGTCATAAATTACAATCCAAAACATCAAAATAACTTATTGTATAAAGATTATGATATCCAAATTGATAATTTAAAGAAGACAAATTATTAAATGATAATAACATATTTTCTAGATAATAAATCCTAAACATATTAATCCTCCAATGTTATCATAAGCACATGAACCCTAGTAGTGCTACGAGTACTACACCATCACCGCCACCATTACTATACCACCACTGTAGTGATTTACTATATCTACAATTTGTATTACTAGTTACTACCATATAGTAGAAGTTACTATATAATAGCTCGGAGGAACAGCAGTAGTAATACTACTAATAATAATAAGAAGAAGAATAGTTGGTTAATTAATTTTACTATTATTATTAATAATAATGTAACAAGTATTTGTTTAATATTTGTATGATATTTTCTTAAATCTAATAAGGCACAATATTGAATATATAATCATTACCTCTAAATTCAGGTCATATTTACCATAATATATATTCTTTATATATGCACACACATTATAAGCAGTATATAGGTACTAATATAGTAGTAGTAGTAGTAGTAGTAGTAGTAGTAGTAGTAAATTTATTCAATTCAGTAGAGTTTTATTATAAGAGAAATTAATGTATTTTTGTTCTTGAAAACAAAGTCATCAGTTATAAGAAATATGAAATGGTGTCATATTAATTCAAGAATATGAAAAGGTGCCATTTTAATTTAAGAATATGAAGTATTGGCATTTTAATTTAAAAATTTGTTGAGGTCTGAAAAGTGGTGTTCTAGTTGTATAATAGTAGAAATTAATTAATAAGTTGCAATATGCTGTATATGCTGGAAAATATGTGAGGACGTGATTGCTTTTATATAAGAGGGTAAGGTTGAGAGAATACTAAAAGATAAAGAGGAGAGAGAATATTGAAGTGTGCATTTTACTTAATCCTATAAGAGTCTACAAGGTGAGTAATTTACCTAAATTTAAGATTAAAAATAATCTTTAGTATTTGGATTACATTTTTCAATGCTGCAATGTCAGACACTTATTCCATTATATAATATATAAAAAATATTTTTCTAGTTCGATAACGATGCATTTTTCTGCACTTCAATTTAACACATTCCCCACTTTATATAACACAAATCAATTAGTTTTCTCTTATCAAAAAAATAATTAGTTTTCAAATAGAAATTGCAATTAGAGAAAAAAAATCCCTATATTTAACCCGGATAAGAGTTTTAGAGTGTCTGTATTTATATATGTAGTTAATACAAAAGTGCCATCCACTTTGGGCGGTCAAAGACAAGGCGCTGGTGTTGGGGTTTCTTATATTGATGGAAATCATGCAGGTTAACAAAGTGATTGATGACCAATCAACTTCAAGACATTAATCAATTAATCTCTACCGGTGTATGTCTGGTCCGCATCACAGGGTCGGCAGCGGCTGCCATATTAGTAAATTGGTCCATATCAGTGATATTAAGTTCGAAATTTAATGGTTCTTTATTATTATTATTATTATTATTATTATTATTATTATTTGTATTATTATTAGTATTATAATATGCTCATATGTCAAGCATTTGATAGGTCAGAATCTCTAATCTCACATTTTATATATGAAATTTATATCAATAGATTGAATGATCACAAGCAAATAAATTGAAAAAGTATTTTCACGTCGAACTTGTATGATATTTTATTATTATTGGGCCCTAACGTAACTAAAATTCATTTTATTCCAGCTAAGGAGAATTCTTAGTGCACGTTACTCCACCTATTTTGAACTTATCAACTTAGTTTCAAATTCTACATGTCTAGGCTCAAGATTTGCAAATTAATATAAAATTTTAATCTTTCTAATTTTATTAATATATATAGTGTTAACATGAATGTTTATTTTTAATATATGTTTATTTTATTAATATATGATATTGTTAATGATGTGGATAAGCAAGTAAACCCACAGGCCTAATAGAAGCTTAGGCCTAGAATCAAGCCCAAACGAGATAAGCTCTAGGCCTAGACAAGTTGGCCCAAGATGTCAATTCTAAACTTGTTGTAACCTCTAGTCAGCCTTTGAGGTCAAGGAGGTTGAGTTACCCCGACCCTAAGAGGTCGAAAACTCGTTGTAGACCCATTAATGGCGGAGTTTGCCACCAATTGCATCCGCATAAAATGCACCCAAAACACCTTATTGTCCGCATTAAATAACTTTGATGGTGCATCACCTCCACATTAATGACGGTAAGGGCTCCCCTTCTGGTTGGCCGATCACAAGAAAGACTCGCAAGCAAGGTTCTGAGCGAGGTCTAAAATACCTAGATTGCCCCTACTCAAAGAAGAGAAAGCTTGAAATGTATTAAGGTGAAATTCATCTTTTTCATGCCTCACCAAACACTATAAAAACCTCCTTTTTCAAAGACTAAGGTATGTTTTTAACACTTTCTAAGCAATTACTTTGCCAAATTATCTTCAGATTGAAAATTAACTTAAGCATCAGAAGGTCATAGCCAAGGACTTGCTCCGCTAGCCTAATGTTTGGTTATTGACTGCAAGATTTGGCCAACATTACTCATTTCCCCCCACCATTCTGGTCAACATAAGACTTTTTTTGGTCAAGATCAGGAAGCCCACCTCACTAAAAAATTGACATCATCATTTTGGCACCATTTATGCAACGTGGAATCTATAGCCAAAAAATGGTGAACATTAGGCAACCACTTCTGAGAGGTAGACTAACCATAGATTACCGCCACCATAACCTCAACCGGACTAACAAGCCGAGGCCCTAAGCTTTCAACCAGAATAGGTGGTCACTTTAATCATCCCTCAGTTCATGCAAATGATTAGTGATCAAATATTCGCTTAGCTCTCTGCACTACTATCTGCCGCCTTGCAGAGGCACAACAATTAGCTAGTGGCTGTGCTAATGCCACACCACACCCTTCTCACTAAGAAGAGAGACCACCATGTGAGGACAAAGCAAGGAATGAGACTTGTCACAACCCTAGCATATGAGATTCAAGCTCTGGTCGTCTTTCACGTGATGAAGCCCATTATCAACCTCAGGAGGAGGTAAAGGATACAACGAAGCATTTTGCTCGACCTAATCAATCCCAATAGTGCGAAAGGTTGATCGCTAAAGACCTCAACCCAGTAGAGACTTGTCTAGGGCAAATCGAGATGAATGAAAGAAATTGTCACACCAAGTCCAATAACTAAACAGGCAAGTGGAGGATATCTTAAGAAGAAATGTTGAAAGAATTCAACTAGACAATGCCCCCAAACCTTGATGAGAAAGGGAATCTCTATTTCTCCAGGAGATAATTAATGAATGTATTATGCTTGACGTAAAAATCTTAGTTAGATTACCTAGATAAGATAGGTCAATTTACCCCAATGAGCACATGATGCAACTACATGGCCACAATGACCATATTAATGCCAAAATACTCATCACTACTTTTTAGGGAGTGGCACTTAAATGATTTGTCAAGTTGGAACTTGCATCATTTTTTTCTTATGACTAGCTATGCGACAAATTCCTTCACCAATTTGCCAGTAGAAGGAAAAAAAAGTTACCTCGTACTCACCTCTACATAGTCAAACATGTGGCACTTCTTTTTCAGGTTCAACACTAAGGTACTAAAAGTTGACAACCCCAGGATCAAATTTTTGATTGAGATGTTATTTCTTGGACTTAGACATAAAAAGTATGCAAATGCGTTAGTCAAAGAGATACTACAAACCGTGGAAGAGCTTTTCAACCTCATGAAAAAGTACATAACCTAAGAGGACATGAATAAGATGAAGTATAGTGACGGAGATAGTGATAAAAAGAAAGAAAAGGAGAAAGATAATAAACATCAGAAAGATAGTCATCAATCTCCAATTAAAAGGTTTTATAATTATGCTACACTAAACACTCCCAAAAAAGAGGTCTTATTTGCAATCTAAAATGACAATCTCCTTAAAAAACCAAGAAAGCTCAATGAGACGCAGGCCATGAAAAACTCCAAGAAGTATTGCCATTTTCACAGGCAAAAAGGCCACGACATAGAGGATTGTTTCAACTTTCAGAATGAGATTGAGCAACTTATTAGACAAGGTCACTTGATAAAATATGTCGGTTTTGGTGGGTCAGAAATTGTATCGGTCAGGATCATTAACTTATCTGCATATTTTGGAGAAGTACCAAAGCAACACACACTCATGGTCAACTACTTAGTCATTGATGCACCTTTTGTTTATAATGCCATAATCAGGAGACCATCACTTATTGATTTCAGAGCAATAGTCTTTACTCATCACATGAAGGTTAAATTCCCAACAATGGCTGTAACTTGTGAATTGCTTTGCAATGTAAAGAAAGCATAGCATTGTTACACTATCTCTATCAAAGTGAATGAACAAAAAACCCAACCAAAACTAAAATCCTTAGGGGACATCTCAATAATAGAACCTGAGGAGGGACAGGTAAACAAAGTAAAAAAAAGGAAAGACACCAGAGTTGAGCCGCAATTCAAGAATTCAACACCAGATAGCTCAAGCTTGGAAATCTGGACAAGACCACAAAGATAGGAACTAGTTTGGGACACAACATGGAATGCATGTTGGTTGATTTTCTTAGAAGAAACATTGATATTTTTGTGTGAAAAGCAACTAACCTCCAAGGAATTGACCCTCAGGTCATCATCCACCACCTCAATGTGGACCCATCATTCAAGCTAGTCAAACAAAAAACCAATACGTTCAACACCAAGAGATGCTAAATCATCGAAGAAGAGGTCGATAAACTTTTAGAGATAGGCTACACAGTAGAGATACATTATCCTAGTTAGTTTTATAATGTAATACTTGTCCCTAAAAATGAGGGCAAATGGATAATGTAATAATTTCACTAATCTTAATAAAGCATGCCTTGAGAACCCTTACTCACCACCCAGAATAGACTTGTTAGTCGACTCTACAATAGGTTGTGATCCCCTAAGCATGATGGATGCTTTCTAGGGATATTGCCAAATCTGCATAGCTCTTGATAATAGGGATAAAATTGCTTTTATGGTTCCAAATGGTATATATTATTTCATGGTCATGCCATTTGAATTGAAAAATGCCGAAGCAGCTTACCAAAGGTTGTTCAACTTTATATTCAAGAACAAAACTAGACGATCAATAGAGGTCTACGTGGATGATATGATTGTTAAAATGGAAATAAATTAGACCATTTATCTTCCCTCAACCACACATTTTCAATATTAAAGGCATTTGACATAAAGCTTAATCCTAATAAATTTACAGTTGGAGTGAGAGGTGAGAAGTTCATAGGCTATATGGCTAGCCAGAGAGACATCAAAACTAATCCACAAAAGATATAGGTAATTCAAAATGTCCTACCACCAAAAACAGTAAGAGACATTCAAAGACTGGTTGAAAGAATAATTACCCTAGGTTGATTAATTGCTTAGTTAGTAGATAAAAGCTTACTATTTTATAAATAGTATTCAACTCTCCCCCATTGCTCGCAAAATCGATGGTTGAATACGTATTAAACCTATACTTGGCAGTCTCTGCGACTATTGTTATTTTAGTCTTGGCATTCACTCAACAAGGCTTGCATACACTAATATATTATGTCAACAAAGTCTTGTGAGGCCCAGAGTATAACTATTTAGGGACCAAAAATTCACTTTTACTTTGATCACAACAACATAAAAGCTCAAACCTTACTTCTTGTCACACGCTATCATCATCCTTACAAATTACCCATTGAATTAAGTGCTCACTAAGCCTGACATGACAAGAAGAATAACTAAGTGGGCTATTAAGTTTTGAGAATTTGATGTTAAGTTTCAACCTCGTACAACTATAAAAGTACATGTATTAGCTGACTTTGCAATAGAGCATATTAACCTTTCCATAATAGTTAAGCCTGAATAGTTGGTCTAGTCCTTGCACGTCAACATATCAATTTCGAGCATAGAGGGTGGAGCAGGAGCTTTCTTGCATTCCCCTCAAGCTGAGGAATATGATTTTGCTATCAAACTCAATTACCAAGTCACAAATAATGGGTCTGAATACAAAGCCCTCATCATGGGTATGAAAATAGCCCTTGATAGAGGGGTCATGTCTTGTAGCTATTACAGACTCACAATTAGTTGTGGAGCAATTTGAGGGAAACTTTGAAGTGAAAGAAATAACCATGAATGCATACTTGACTGAGGTCAAAAGATTGGAATAATGGTTCAAGAAATTTATGCTCAACTAAGTACCCATGTCGAAAAATAAAAGAGCAGATGCACTGTCCAAATTTTTCAGCTCAACCTAAGGCAAATAAAAATGAACAATTACATTTTTGATTTTGGATATGCCAACAATAGGCAACCTCTACCAAAGTTAGGCTTAATGGTCTGCAAGACAAGCCCTAATTAACTCGACAACACAAAATCCTACCTAAGAATAGGAAAATTACCATAAGACAAAGCAGAAGCTAGGAGGTTAAGAGCTCAAGTAATAAAATTTGCCCTTGATGAGTTTGATCAGTTGTATAAAAGATTCATTTGTGGCCCCCATTAAGATATCTCACATCAGAACAAGGACAAAAGGTCCTACACAAGATCTATGTTGGTATTAGTGGAGCCATTCTGAAGGACAGACATTAGCCCACAAGGTTATCAGGTATAGCTATTTTTAACCAATCTACTTAAGAATATAGTCAACTTTGCATATAAATGCCTATCCTGCCAAGTACATGTTTTCCTATCAACCAACCGCAACCCTCATCCTAGTTCAGATCCCTTGTCCTTTCACCCCAGTAGGAAGTCAACATTGTAGGATCTTTCCTAAAAGCCACAGGATAAAGAATATACATAATAGCAGTAGTGGAATATTTCACCAAGTGGGTCGAGGCGGATGTTGTACTTAAGATAACAAATGCTATAATAAAGAGTTTCCTATGGAAAAACATCATCTGTCATTTTGGTTGACCCAAAGTACTCATATCCAACAATAGCACATAATTCCAAAGTAAGTGGATGAGAGATTGGTGCAAAAGCTTGGGGATCAAACAACATTTCACATTATTGGGAAACCCGCAAATGAATAGTTAAATAGTGGTCACCAATAGAACAATCTTGGACTGTATCAAAACTCGATTTGAGAATCCAATAGTAGTTGGCAGATGACCTCTTAGGTGTCCTTTCTCGGACCACCTCGAGAACAACTACGGGGCAAAGCCCATATAGTCTATGGCTCTGAAGCAGTTGTCTCAACAGAATTAATCCAACATACAACTCGAATTATTCATTATAATTTGATTAGGAATGAAGCAGAAAGAACGTTCAACCTCAAGACAATCGATGAATTATGTCAACAAGCCTTTACAAAGATACAAAGGTATAGGTAAATCATAGTTAAACATTATAACAAAAGTGTTAAACCAAGTTGTTTTAAAGTAGGTGATATGATTCTCAAGAAAGTCGAAGTCTCGAGGAATGTTCAGAAACTTGACTCGAAGGGGGAAAGCTCTTACTCGGTGGTGAAAGTGGCAAAGCACAACTCCTATCAACTAGTAGATATGAGTGGAAATGAGTTCCCTTGACTGTGGAACACAACCAACTTGAAGAAGTTTTATATGTAAATTAATATCTTACCACATGAAAAAAACATGTTTTCCTAATGCATTTAATATCACGACCCTATAGTCACAAGATCAAATTGTTTATAAGTCAATTATTAAATAAAGATTAAGTCAACCTCATAGTTGCATGATCAAATGGCTTCTAGATGATTGATTAAATAAAGATCAAATCGACTTGATAATCATATGATCAAATTTGATTTTGAATCAGTTATTAAAGAAAGATCAAATCATCCCTATAGTTGTATGATCAAATTGATTTGGGATCAACTATCAAATAAAGATCAAACCAAATTAATTTTAGATCATTTATTAAACAATGATAAAACTAATCGCAAAAATCAACATTCATCTTATATTTATTTTCCAAACATAAATTGATCTCCTAGTCGAGGCCAACTAACATGATATACATAAAATAAATTGCCAAATGTAAAGCAAATTCAACCAAAAACATCAAGTTCAACATTGAGATTCCATAAAACCAGATAACATCATTCAAAGGCCCATTTGACCTTTACATCATTGAAAAATAAGAAAATTACAAAGTAGGAAATTTGCTCAGCTTGACCCAACACCTTCCTCCCAATTACCCCATGCGGCAACCTCTATAACAATCTCGTCAATAGCTTTGTCGAGCTCATCAGTTGTATCAATGCCAACATCCATGGACAAATCTTTGACCTCCTACTCAAGTCTTGAAGGATGCACTCCTGCAGGTTAAGAAGGCCCATCTTCATCTGCCAAGAAAGGATGTTGGACATCAGGGAAGAACTCTGCCATATTCACCTTATTATTCTTAATGTTCAAAGAAAAGTTGCTTACAAAAGCAAACTCCTTCCCTATGTCGATAGCCTTAGGATATAGTGGAGCCTCAAGTTTTGCAATAGAAGCATTCTTGTCAAAATCCTCATGGCGCTAATTCTTGGCAACATCAAGTCAAGTTTTGTCTTCTACTCGAATTTCATAGCCAAGGAATTCGAGTTACCTTATAGCTTTCTCGAATGCTTCCTTGGAGTCATTCATGCTAAAGGTCATGCTGGCATCAATAAACACCAAGCTTAACATAAATTACTGCACGGCTTCCCTTTGAATTTCGGGCAATACCTTAAAGAACTCGCCATTAACATAGCGCAGGCAGCTCTATACCTATGTGCTCAACCTAAAAAAGAAGCCTCCTAGATTGAGGCTATTAATTTGTTTAGATGCTCTTCTGCTTGACTCTTTTCTTAGATAGTAGCTAGAAGCTCAATGTCCTTTCTTCAAGATACCCAGTTAGCTTAGCAACTCTCAACTTTAGAGATTCAACCTCAATCTTGGTCAAATCATTTTGCTCATTCTCCAACTCTTCACACCTCTTCTCTAACCTTTGTTTATTAATCTCACATAACTCATATCATCGATAGAGACTATATCCCCATTGTCCAACCTATGAGAAAGTAAATTCATAATAAAAAAAAGCAATTTCATAAATTTACTGGGCTAAAATAAATTTGTTAATTGAATTTTTACCATGTTTGCATGATACACAAAATCCTTCAGAGTATCTAATTGCTCATGGTTAAACATCTTGACATGGTCTCTCTGAAATAGACTTGTTTTAAGAACAACTAGAGAAGTTACTACCATTGAGTTGGCACCCATCACGGTCCAATATTTGTGCCCCAATCTTCGGGCTGAAGCACGGCTTTGGGAACATGGGCAAGTTACATAAATGCTCGTAAAAAAGGGTTTGAAATCGATCTCATCGAGATTAATGACTTTTTTCTTTCCCTCATTGATAGCACTTTTCTTTTGAGAGACCTTGTGCTTTGACCTGAGCAGCCTTTCTCTTCTATGAAGAAGTTGGGCTACTTATCACCTCTGCACTCTGCCCAATATGAGATGAACTAGTGGGAACCACTTACTCGACCTCAACCACTTAACCTGCAATACCTTGATGAGCTGCCATGGCTTCACAGTGTTCCTACGCTCTCTGTTGTCTCTACATTGCAACTTACCTTGCTCAGTTCATGACTGATACACCTACAAGAACCAATGACATTTCGATCAAAAATTATAACATTAACAGAAGCTATTAACAGATTAGATAAGTTAGGAAAGTTGGTTCTACTTAAATGAGTATTAGCGTGCAATTTCAGTGGGGTGATCGACAATCACACCAGTACCAAATTCATCTCCTTAATAAACTCAGAAGTATCCATCTCTTTAAACTCAAGCAAATCTTGAACAAAAATGTTATTCCAAGTCGGATTCTCACATTGTTCATCTCAACCCTACCCATTATCCACTTTCTTGGAATATTAAAGCCAACCCCACCTTGAGATCAAACATAGAAGTATCTCTCCCTTTAGGTTTAGCCATGAGAGGGGGATCGGGTTCCAAAAATTTCCTATGAGGTCCAACAGTTAAGTAGTAAAAACCTGACTTTCCCATGCTGCCTGACTTTTGGAACATCGAAAAGTGAAAGAGATTGGTAAAATTAGCCCATGAGAAAGGCTAGTAATGGATTATCATTAGAATAATAAAACTGGACAAAAGAGAAAAATG
This sequence comes from Jacaranda copaia, assembly GCA_014898725.1. NCBI lineage: Eukaryota > Viridiplantae > Streptophyta > Magnoliopsida > Lamiales > Bignoniaceae > Jacaranda > Jacaranda copaia. The sequence goes on from JACGDI010005442.1 coordinate 124,287, forward strand.
ATTAGGCAAGAGTTAGGTTAATATAGATGAGGAGACCTCTCAATAGGTCGACTACCAATTCGGCAAAAGAAACTTAAGTCCACATTTTAGGGCATCCTCAAACACCATTATACATCCTTCGAGGGGTGTATGCATCCTATCCCTTTCCATGGGCTTAATTAGCTCCAACCCTTTAGGAATATGATATTTTGATCTAATTGACCTTAAATTGTTCAACGACACCTTGGATATGATCTCACTATAATAAGCAGTAGTGAAGAGCTTATCCCTCGACCTTGGAGGTTGGTTAGCCTCCCTAGATAGCCTTGCCTTTTTGACCACAGGCGTAGATGGACCAGTTTTGTCAATATTTGGAATAAAAGGCCTAACCCCCTTATTAATCTCCACTTCTTGCCCTACCATGTCCAATTCCTCATTGCTACTAGAGGAAACTGACCTATTACTAGACATTTCATCTGAGCTTGCCTTAGAGTTCTCAACCCTACCCACCTCATCATTGCTAGCCATTACTATGAGCAAAAACAACAAAATGGAAAGAACAATGAACAGACAAAGTAGGAAAAAAGGAGAACTTATGAAAGAAATACGTGGAAAGGGAACAATTAGAGAAAGCTAAGTGGTAAAAGTGGTAAATGGGCGGTAAAAACTACTATTTATAGACAGCGCCTAGAATGACAACCAGTTAATTTAATTAGCTATTGATGAATTAATGTATAATCGTTGATCACCGGTGCACGAAGATCAATATAACCACCTAGAAATGGTTTCTGCCTTCAACATCCTGATCAAGATTCAAAAGGTTTCCTGCTTTTATAGCCTTGGTCGAAATGTAAAACAATCATTCTGGTCGAAATCAGAACAATATAACAAGCTATTTCCCACTTCGACCTCCATGGTCGGACTATAGAATGGGGAGGACTCATGATAATGGTAAGCAAATAAACCCACAAACCCAATAGAAGTGAAGGCCTATTATCAAGCCTAAACAAGACAAGCTACAGGCCTAAACAAATTGGCCTAACACGTCGATTTTGGACTTTCTAGTAACCTCTAGTTAACCTCTGAGGTCAAGGAAGTCAAGTTACCCTAGCCCCAATAAGTTGAAAACTCATTGTAGATGCATTAATAGTGGAGTCTACCACCACTCGCATCCACATTAAATGCACCAAAACCACCTTCCTGTCCTCATTAAATGGCTTTGATAGTTTATCACCTCCAAATTAATGATGGTAAAGGCTCCTCCTTTAGCCATTCGACCACAAGAAAGACTCACAAGCAAGGTCTGAGCTAGGTTGGAAAGTCAAAATTTGCCCCTACTCAAAGGAGAGAAAGCCCAACTTGTTTCAGGGCAAAATTCGTCCTTTTCATGCCTCTCCAAACACTATAAATAGCTCATTTTTCAAAGACTAAGGAATCTTTTTAACACTTTCTAAGTCGTTACTCTACCAAATTATCTTTAGGTCAAAATTGATTTAAGCATCAGAAGGTCTTAGCCGATGATTCGCTCAACAAGTCTAACATTTGTTCATTGACTACAGAATTTGACCAGCATTACTTATTTTTCCCCATTTTCTAGTCAGCATTTTGGTAAAGATTAGGAAGCCCACCTTACTAAAAAATTGACATAATTAGTTAACATGTATATACATATATATTATATAAATATATGATAGTAAATTTTGGTGAGCTTGTTTATTATATTTTATAATAGACTTATGAATGTTAAAATTTACAAATTTGACTTTTTAAACCTTTAGGCTTGAGGTCATAATGATCATAGTTCATTAAGAAATGAAAATTCAAACAAATCGAATCAAGTTGAGCTTGAGTAAAATATCAGAATTGTCGAGAATTATCTAGTTTGAGCTCAATTTTGAGTTTAATATATGTTTCAAGCTTGAGCTTCATATTCTTCCTAAATTCGATTCAACTATGCTAAGTTACAACTACAAAAAACTGCTAATTATATGTAATATTTAATGCATACAAATGGAGCCGCCTAAAAAGAATGGTTCAAGTAATTAATTTGAATTTAATTAAAAAAAGTGTTTGATCAAGGTTAACAAAAACTACCAACTACATGCTTATCATACACAAATTCAACGGGTTAAAGTAAATGATTCATGTATCAAAATTTTTATACTTTGATTTTCAAGATGTTCTTTTTTTCTTTTTTCTGTTCTTTTATCATCATCATCATCATCATCATCATCATCATCATCATCATTAATAGTAGTACACCAATATAGTTATCAGACACAAATTCAATGGCTTAAAATAAATGATTCATGTATCAAACTTTTTGTACTTAGATTTTCAAGATGTTCATTTTTTCTTTTTTCTTTTCTTTTATTAGTAGTAGTAGTAGTATCATTATTGTTGTTAGTAGTAGTAGATCCACCTATATACTTATCATACTCAAATTCTACTGTTTAAAATAAATGATTCATGTATCAAACTTTTCATGCTTAGATTTTTAAGATGTTCTTTTTTTTATTTTCTTTTATTATTATCAGTAGTATGTTCTTTTTTTTCCTTTTTTATTTTCTTTTTTTATTATTATTAGTAGTAGTAGTACAAGAGTAGTAGTAGATTTTCAAGATGTTCTCTTTTCTTTTTTCTTTTTTCT